>VXBJ01003889.1:14457-60230 GCA_013400055.1 Nycticryphes semicollaris | reverse complement strand
AAAAAAAAGAAAGAAAAATAGAAAACCAGTACCATAATATTAAAATCATTTGACAAGGGTATAAAGGAAATTAAAACCACACTTTTAAAGAGGGCGAGGTACGAGAGGAGTAGGAAAATGCTTTTAAAATTTAGTGGTCACAGAAGAAGGAACACCACAATGTGTCACATTAATAAGCATCGTAAGTAGGGATGTTGATTAACTCAGGAATGACTTATTATAATATAAATGACAGGACATAATGGAACTGAAGTGACAAGGTATGCAATGTGTATTAGAGAAAGTAAAATGAAAGCTAAATTCCTGTGGGACAGGCAAACCTTTAGAAAAGTTTGTTACATTCTTGTTAAAAACAAGGGTTGGAAGTTTGTAGTTTGGGGAGGGGGGACGACAAACACAAGGAAATGGAATAGAACCTGGGCAGAAAGCAAGATGGTTGGTAACTTAGGGAAAAATGTGTGAAAAATAAGCTATTAAAACACAAGGAAACAATCTGTGGAAGAATGCATATATGAACTGAAGAAAAAGAGCAAAAACCCCCATTTTTTTCTGTACGTAACCCTTAGTGTACCTTAGCCAAATGGCAGTGCTCAGCTAATAATTGAGCCTCCATAAGTCTAAATCACTCCAGCAGGATTTTAAAGGACACACATTCTTAAGATTAAGAAAATGCACACACCTTCCCATCACTGACAAAAAAAAAAAAGGTAATTTTATGCAAATGTACTAAAATACATATAATTTGATAGCTGTTTAAAAAAGGGTTATTACAAATACTCATCCTGTGGCATTAGGAAAGTCTTTATATGCCAAAATAATCATGACTGCAAAATATAGCCTTGCAGCAAATGGCTGCCTCTGTTAAGGAAATAAAAGGGTGTTTGTGTTTGTGTGGATACACACCAGTTTCTGTAAAAGCACTGGTTTCAATTAAATTACAAAATAGCCAGAAGGCTTACATTCTTTAACATTTTAATTTCTGCAAATATAAACGGACTAGGATTACAGATACAATGATTGCTTCAGAAGAGATACCAAGAAGGTTCACCAAAGCCGGTGCATTTGCATGCTTACTGCAAAACAAGTCAGGGCAGGAGAATATACACCGCATTACAAGACACGTTATGCCTCATGAAATGAGCACAAATGAAGTGGGACGGGGAGAAGAAAATGATGAAATGGTGGGTCTGAGGAGATGTATTCAGACAGAAGAGTGACTGCAAATGAAGCTGCAAACCCAGGGCTCAATGGTGCGAAATGAATGTGTAGGTTAAATTATTTTGTTGGCAGGACCCTGAAAACTAAGAGCAGACATTTTGAACCTGGCATATTCAAGACTTTGGGTATTGCAGAAACTGAATATCATTGGGGTGGGCTATAAAGAAATGCACAGAAGGCAATAAAGAAGAAAATAAGCCATGAATATCAGCTGGAAAGATTAATAACATAATGGAACCAATGAGAAAGTCATTTTATGCTGGATATCATAGTATTATTATTTTCTTTAGCCTTATGTTTTGGACTATGTATGCCAGGTATTTGAAATGCTTGTTTTCCATAGCATGTTATGTGAGCAGATTACAGAATGCCTGGACAGGCATTTGCGACACATGGCCCACCATTTTTAGTCAGTGAAAATCAGAAGAGATTTGTACTGATTCAATTCTGTAAGTATTTTTAGTAAAATTAGAGCCTCTGTTAGAACACTCTGATAACATTTTTGAGACCACTAAAATGCTGCCATGACTAGCCTGGCAGTCAAGGGAAATTTTTTGAGAGCAAGCACACCATTTATACAGTTAATGTAAGCCACTCAGAGTGTGGCACTAAAGCATTGCATCCAAAAGGTGATCAATGTAGTATATTATCAAAGTGTGTTATCTCTGCCGCAGGAGCTGACCCAGCTGAGTAATTGTTCTTTTAAGAAGCATGATTAGGACAAAAGTGCAAAAAAATTAAGACCAAGGGACATGATTCAGAAATCAGAGACAGTACATGCCAGAAAGGAGATTGCAGCTCCAAAGAGAGAACATGAAAATCCTGAGCTATGACTAATGACATAAATGCAGCAAAAATAAACTTAAAACCAGTTTTTGAAAGTGGTCGGTACCTGGCAATTCAAAGAATTCTTGCAGCTGACAATAGAGGCCTCCATAAAGCCTGTAAGAAGTTTGTTCAATGGCAAGGACTGAAATATCTGAAATTCAAGATAGCATGAGTAGGATTAAAGAGAGCAATGTGAGGGAAATTGTACAAGCTAGATGAAAAATGATAGAAAAAGATTATCCAAAGTCACAAGAATATTAAAAGTGTTGCACACGGCAAGTGCTGAGAAGTTGTAGGCATACAGCTTCTGCTTGAGGAAAACAGAATTGGCGTCAAAAATACTTAACAAACGCTTGGGGGAAGAATTAATTTCACAAGAACAGAGCAGTTCTCAAAGAATTTCAGTTCTCATCAAAAGCAAAAGTGTGTGGTGTAAAAGGAAGGAAAAAACCTCCATGTGGTCTTGTTTTGCATTAGTGTCCTATGGCAGGAGGAACTATTGATTAGTTCACATAGCTGATGTCTGCCCTGTGATACTGGAAATTGAAAGCTGAATGCTAAAAGGTTAATGAAGGATTAATAAAGGTAAGTCGACACACAGACCACTCATGAATGTTATCTCGGAGTGGAGTTATTCTGTAGCTGATACTCAATGATTCATACATACTATAGACAAAGTGGGGCATTACACTAAATATTCCTCTGCTTATATAAAGAAAGAGAATTGTAAAAGATTAATTAATTCGAAACAGTATTTGCCTGACAACCAGAAGTACCTTTCACAGTGAGTTTAAAGATAAGTCAGGATACGGACTGAAAGTTGAGAGCAAAAATTGAAGTGGTTTTTGAAGGACTCAGATAGAAAACTTCAATTAACATTAACAAGACCTATGTCGTTAAACCAAAATGCAGTTTTAAGAGGTGCATTTTAAATCCTGACACAGGCTTCTGCAATTGGACAAACTAGGAGTGTAAAGAATAATCAGTTTAAGTGTGTAGCTAAGGTGTTACATTTGGAGGGAATGAATTCTTATGAGGGTCCAGCTCTGATTTTGTTAGGGTCATAGACAACTGGGGAATTTCACCACCCACCCCACACAGAGGCCCCCAAGAGAATTACCTTTACTGAACTTAGAATATGTCCACAATCGATATTGTTGGACAACTACCTATCCCCCCTCCATGTGCCTCAGGTTGACACTTTACTTAGAATCCACATCCTTACAGCTGAACTGATCTCCTCACTGAAACCAACTGGTAATTTTCTATTTCTTTGAATAGAAGAGAAACATTTATATAGCCTGTGGTAGCTGAAGAAACAAGATTTATCATGCCTATCAGCATCTTTCTGCACTCACTTATACTTTTCCCTTTTGCCCCAGAGATTTCCACTCTCAAAACTCCCTCATGCATTGCTATTTATCTTTTCCATATGTTCAACATTCTTTCTTTCCTCAGATTTTTCTCTACCTATTTGTTCCCCCTCTGGCCTCCCATCCTATTCTCTTATCCTCCCTTCTGAAAGGCAGACTACCTTTTCTTCCTGTTAAAACATATTTTCTTGGTCCTAGGAAGTCATTGTCGACTCCAGCTTTGCTCAGTTATCCTCCTCTCCTGCTATTCAGTGTTTCCTGGCTCTCATTTTAATCCTGATGCCTCTGTGTGCCATGTAGCCTACTGTCTTGTGAAATTGCCTCTCATCTCTTCCTCTGCCCTCCCACCCCACCACCATCCATCTGTTCTGTAGCTTTTTCTTCCAGGACTCTGAAAGTTCTTCATCTCTCCTCTTTGGAAAGTCCCATTTTTCTCCTTCTGCTTCCTGGTTCCACTGCTTCTCCGCCTGTGACCTCTTGCTCAGAGCTGTCCTCCACGTTTGATCTGCCTCATCCCCATGACCTCTGATGGGATGTATCGGCCACCCCTCTGGTTCCTTCAGTTTCTCCACTGCCAGGAGATGCTTCATCTGTGCAGCATGTTGCTGCCTCTCATGCTCACTGGGATTTCCAGGAGCTGTTAGGTATCATTGGAGAACCAGGAGCTGTTTCTGTGTACCAGCATCTTTCTGCTCCCCAACAACTTTGCACCTTACCTCCTAGGCCAGGCTCCTCCACTTCTATGCTGTGGTGGGAAAACTATTCATCCTGGTTCAGAGTTAAGGTTTTCACAGTGAAATATCACCTTATAGAGGGGAAAACGGTGAGTCATATGCATAGGTAATATAAAAAACATGTTATACCAAACTATTACTTTCTTTGATATCATGTATGTTTTGACAGAACTGAAAAATGTATAGGTAATCCCTCATTGCATTTGTAATTTCTGAAGTTCTGCATATCTTGGATTACAAGAAGGCACCTTTTTTTTTTTAATTTTTTCGAGTTTGAAAGTGCACAGAACAAAATCTTCGTTTCTGGTCTGTGCAGTTTTAAAAGTGACCCCAACTCATTGACTAGTCAGTCAAATTAAAAGGTTGATTTATCCTAGTAACTTCACCATACCATAAAACGTCTTCTTGAAAGATGGTCCACTGAACTCAACCACAATGGGAGGTTTCCATCCCTCTTGAGCCTAAGAGGCTGGTAAAACATCTTGAGTGCCATAAAGAAATTAAATGTATGGACACTTAAAGATGATGTTGAATGGAATTATTAATGATACAGTTGCAGGAGTGGTTTCTCTGTATGTCTCTTCCCAACAAGAGTACTTAAGAAACTACACTCACATCTTGCCTTTCAAAACCATTCAGTGGGTTGACTCTCAGTAAGTTGCTCCCTGTTTCAACCAGCTGCCTGATGACGTGCTTGTGGCAGATAATTGACACTTGCCAGACATGTTTGCACAGCCTTTGCAAATCTCTGCATTGGATATGAGTTAGTTTTATTGAATTAATTGTTCATACTTTTGTTCTACCTCTCCTGTATTTTTTCCCAGTCATACCTTTTATTCTGCTTAATATGACACTACAGAAAACTTTGCCTGTCGTTGAAAAACATGCAATACCTCAGCAGCCTTTCAGAACAGGCTTTCACCAAGTTCTGAGCTTTCTTTTGATTCCTTCCTTCACTGAAAATTTGGGGAATTTTAATGGGAATCTTATCATAACTAATTTTCACCACTTCCCTGGTGACACAGTTTTGCCCGCTGCTTTACCAAGTTTAACTAGAAGATAAAATGTCTAGTTCTGAACATCTAATTTCTTTGTCAATGTCAATCGTTTCTTCAAGTGATGGTCCATTTAACATCTCTAAAATGTTCTCTTCCTATCAATGCCTTGACTCTTTTTCCATTTTAAAAACTTTGAATGTTAGTGCTCAAAAAATGCATAGCAAGATAAATGTTCCCAAGTTAGAATTAATGGGTTTTGGTTCCATATTCAAAATCTAAACAGAGAAGTTACACGTACTTTTTTTATCGTGCTCTGAGGTTACATGTACATTGTCATTTGTCATACTTAAATCCTCCACAAGTCGTGAAAGTATTTGTGAAAAATATGTGTTGTCCACAAGAAGCAGTGAAGTTTTATTTCTGGAAAAATTAGAGTCCTACTCCCAGCTCTGCCACACTTGTGCAAGTTCTGGCAGGTCATTTTGTGCTCCTCGGTTAACCCCGAGGAAAAATTAACCTGTGTCCATCTCCTTAGTCAATAATAAGGACAAACCAGTTTTCTGAGCAAAGTTTAAGTGCAGCTGTAGCAGAGCCTTAGAACAGGAGCTACTTGTACCAGATAATGGTAATCACTGTAATTTACTATGTCGGATACCTAGACACGTATGTATAAATGTGATACAGATCATGGTGCCTATCTGCATGGCACTAAAATTGGACTGCAGCATGAGAAAATTAAATTTGCTTGCCTGTGTGCATGAAGAGAGGACAATTTTCAGTGCTGTCAGCACTATCAGTATGAAACTTATTATGGGTAATAACATTACTGTAAAATAGATGCTTAAAAATAAAGATGATGTAATATTCGTATCCACTATAGAATAAAACACGCTTTAAATGAAATAGACTAATTTTATTGATGGTGTCAAAGAAATGGATGTCTTTCCTGATGAAAAAGCTGAATAGAGCCCAGGAAATGGTCATTAGTGTAACCTGAAATTTAATACGTCGCCCAAAAATCTGTGCTACTTTGTTTGAATGTATCAGCTAGATCCCTTGACATAGTATATGCATAAATCACAACTATTAAGTTGATTTGTATAAAATGCAGCCAATGACTGACATCAGTTTTATAAAACCCAGAAATATAGATGTAAGCCTGAGACTGTGCTTCTAAGTCATGCTATCAAGTCTCTTTCTCTCCTGTGTGTGTCTACAAAGGACTGCTCTGAACTTGATTTAGAATTTTTTCTGTCTCTTGGCCTAGAATAGATTCTTAATGTTACTTAAACTCACTTTTATGTCTACTGGACCAAAGCATCCTGGTAAGTAGGATCTGAGGGACAATAAACCATCTTAGCCCACAGACAATTGGCTGACCTGCAATAGTTGGAAGTTAAAGGCTCCTGGGACTTGAATAATACCAGTTCAGGTTAGATTGGACTTTCAGCAGAATGTGTAAGATCTGCTCTATACTAATTTCTTTACCTATATAATGACATCATGCTCTGTTGGACAAAACCCGTGGGTGAAAAAAAAAAAATCACCTTAGGTACACAGGTTGTTTAAATGGAAAACCCAGACATCTCACTGGTATAGTATAACTAAAGCACATTTATCTTTACAAAAATAATATCTACTGTGTTCTAGTGGAAAAATGAATGTCAGCTAACAATCTAAAAGCAATAAACAGTAAACTTAAATTATAGTAAAAGTCAATTAGTATGCCAATTAGTCTATATTGCAAGAAACTTACATGAAAAATCTTGTTTTTCACTGTCATACAAGGTGTCAAGGAAGGAACTCTGTCATTTAGGATTCACTAATAATTATAAAGGGGAGTTTGACGGTTTATGATGTGACTCAATAAAATAGTAATGCAAAATAGCTACTCACCAAATGGTAAAAGCTTTTATACTTCAGCAGCTTTTAAAAGGGTACACATGGTAATAGAAACTCACTTTGCAAAAAGACAAATAAATCTGGGGATGCATATGCTTTGTGTCAGTTTCATGTGGTTCCTAAACAAGATTTTTACTGAAAATGTTCACAGTGCAAAAAGATAATAACATGGAGAAAAACACATTCATCAAGTACAACACACAAAAACCAAGACCTCACTTTATTATTTTATTAACAAAAAGTTAATAATCTGTTCCCAGCCACGGAGTTCACTATCCAAGAATGCGAAAGGTACTGAAAAGGCAAAGACTACATTATGCAGGAGGAGGCCATACAATTCATTTCACAGCGGAAGATGATCAGTTTTCCCTTTGAGTCTAACTTCAAAACAGAAGCATCTTGCTTCTAAAAGAGGTGGACAACCAAAAGTTCAGCCTACATGTATGTTTCCATTTGTTTCTTCCAGCCTATCATTTTGTTCCTTTTGTTCCCTTTGGCCCTTGGCTGTGATTTTGTAAGGCTTGCACAGGGGTAAATTGAAATCTATTGATTAGTTTTGGCTGAATTTTTTGTTTGGCTTTTGTCCTGTAAAAAGCATAAGTAGCCTTTCTGGAAGGCTCCTGAAAGCATCTAATTATTTTTTGCCATATATCACAGAATCACCAAATATAACGATAATTTGAATTTATATTACCTACAAACTACTTTGGCTTAGGTGAGTGGGCACTTCCATGATCCCCAAAAAGCAGTTCTACCAAACAAGCCCTGAGAAGCTCACTTCTGCCTTAAAAGATTAGGGATATGCTACGTTTCTGTGTCTGGAAATTGATTTTACTCAAAGCAAACATCATGTCAGACTCTCACAAAGGAACTATTAGTTTAGCTTCCATGAGCACACCATAAGGTCTGATCTTTCGTCCTACTCTGTGATCATATTAACGATTTTAAAAATTTTATTTGTAGTAAATATCTCTTTGCTTTTCATCACGGAATTTGATAAGGAAAAACAGAAATACAGAAGGGAATTGGAAAGCAGAAAGAAGCATGATAGACAAAAACTAAGGACATTTATCCATGGTAAAGAATTTTAGCCAACTATAGAATGTCAGGAAAACAAGTCGTAAGTTCTAGAAAATATCCAGCCTTGGAAGAATTGAATAATATCTGATACTTTTGGTAAACACACCCTTTCTCCATATATTTATTTAAATCATAACATCATAAAATCATAGAATTGTCAAGGTTGTAAGAGATCTTTCACATAATCGAGTCCAACCATCAACCTAACACTGACAAAACCATCACTAAACCATGTCCCTCAGCATCACATTTACCTGTCTTTTAAATACCTCCAGGGATGGTGATTCTACCACTTTACTGGGCAGCCTCTTCCAGTGTTTGGTAACCCTTCTGGTGTAGAAGTTTTTCCTAATATCCAATCTGAACCTCATCTGGCGCAACTTGAGGCTGTTTCCTCTTATCCTATTGCCTGTTCCTTGGGAGAAGGAACCAACCCCCATCTCTTTACAATCTCCTTTTAGGGAGCTGCAGAGAGCAATAAGGTTTTGTTTCCGTGGAATTTTTCTTGGTTCCATGATCATGGATTGCTTTGAGGATGCAGTGAAAACATAGGTTTGTAATGCTTTGTTTGAAGTCTCTGAACCACATTTATGATAATTGGCTCTCAAAACATGTGAACTGGCTGAAATAACTCAAATACAACCCATAACCCCAGGATTTGCTCCTGTCACAACCCCTGTGGTGGAGAGAGTGCAGAAACCCAGCATGGCACTTGGTTGTGACATCCTTTGAGTTTGTGATATATCTCAATATTGGATTTCAATATGGTATATTTCAACATTTCATTTGGATGAAATGTTGGTTTAAACCAGACAAACAAGTTACCATGGTCCACTGTGTTTCTGTTGTGTGTAAGTATGTGGGGAAAAGAAGGCCACACTCCTCACAGTTAATTCAATGGTTTAGATGTTTTAACTGTAAAGAAAACATTTTTAAGAACTTACGTGAATGCTTGTTGGCATTACCCCCTTCCAAAACTTTCAGGAGTGTTTGAGAAGAGTGAAGCTTAAAAAAGAAGAAAACAACCAAACAAACCCCATGTGAGTATTCAGTACTATTTTATTCCATGAGAGCATGGTAGTAAGGAAGCCATAATTTTTTTTTTCCACTCAGCATCTACCCACTGCTGGCGCAGGAGGGTTTTCTTCAGACGTGCCAATATAAACTTGAGTTTGCCCTCAAGTTCATCTGATTGAAGTGCTTGGGAACACCTCAAGGACTGCCTCACAGTCATTGTGCACAAGGACTCAGGAAAGAATTTGGAAAGGATATCTTCAAGAAAAGATGCCTCAGGATGATAGTACTGACTTTGGGAGTACAGTATAACCTGATAGTACCATAAGTACAACTATAGTAATTATTTGAGAACGAGTAGATGTTTCCAGCCCTGCAACAGAAATATGCTCTGATAAGGAATGTGTTACTATATTGTCAGTGTTTAGTTGCATGAAGATAATAATATTTGCTGCCAAATGTGGTTGAATTTCTAATGTGATCACTTATTATTTAGTTCTCTCTCTATTTGATGAAAGCATAAATTAAGATAAAGTGCATCAAGGTTACTGATGCTTTCTGATAATAAACTAAATCTGTTGATTAAGCAGATGATGAGTTTAAGTCAACATCCTTTGTATTAAAATGCTTGATGTGGATTTATGGACTAACCTCACAAAAATTTCACAAATATAAAAGAAATGTTAAATAATGATAAAGTCTATTTTACTTTAGCATAATTTAGTATCTACAGAAAGTCATTTAAGTAAGAAAGGACATAATTAAGTCCTATCAATATACCAAACTATTTATTTTTCAGATTAAAACATCAGAAATAATCTTGTTCTTTTATCTTGATTAGGCAATGTATTTGTTTTGGATTTCCATGGATATTTAATGAATGCTATCTGTTTGAGTGAATCTCTCTCTCCTTTATTTTATTTAGAAACAAAATAAGAACTAAGTTTTGCCATTTCTATGGCACTTACAGGTACAAACTCAATAATATCTGTACTAGACATACATTCTCCTATTCTCCCCCTCTTGGGATATGAAATGAGATATTTTTTTTATAATGAAGTGATTACTTTATACTTCTTTTGGTGGTTCCTATCTTCCTTCATCAAGAATTTTTCTACCACCTTTTTTTCCAGGCTGCTCTTTAGGCCAGATGAGATATTGTCCCTTGCTGCTAACTTAAAGAAATGCCCTGCAGCCAGTTAGGGAATCATTCATGTGATTTTCCTGGGAGTCCTTCAAGGAATTCTTTTCATTTTGGACCATCTCCATTACAGAGCAGAGAACGTTTATGGGCAGCCATTCATACAGTGTGCCACTGGGCGTCACCTCGTCACGGCTGTGTCACTGCCTCTTCTGGTGACAGCGCCTGAAGAGTCCTTTCTAGATCATCCTTGATGTGGCTTGATACAGCCCCTCCCACCCCTCAGTTTTAACTCAGACTGAGTTGAGGTGCTTACATGGCACTGTGTGTATGAAAAATGTTGGCTGTGGCTTTCAAGACAGAGCCTTTTCAGGATGGGCTTATCAAATGCTTTTCTGCAAGGCAATATCCCTGTGGGTCTAGGATCCTTTGAATTTCAGTTTCTGTCTGAGAAACATTCAGTTTAACATTGTTTAGAAGGTACTTTCAAGTTATGGATTCAATTCAACTCCAAATTAGCAAACATCAACAATGAATATCGGTCCTTTTCTTTCAATGGACATTCCTCCTCATGCTTTGTATTCAGTCCTTAGTGCAGGTAGATTAGCTCATTACAGCCAAGAGAAAGAGAAAACGAAAAAGAAATTATTTGAATGTATCCAATAACTGTTCAATATTCTCAGCAGTCCCCAAAATGACATTAAAAAGAATAGCATGTTTTCCATCATGATAAAATCTAAGGTTATTCAGTATTGTTTGAAATACAATAATATAGAATTATTTTACTATTAAACAGGAAAGCTTGCATCTGACAGCAGTTCATTTTTTTTGGAGTTATTGTATTAAGATCCTCTAAATCTACTTGTAATGCTGAATAAGAATGATCCAAGGATTAAAAATTGGTGAGGAGCTTTAACAGAACACAGCAAATAAAATACAATAGTAACCTTACGCTTCAGATACAGGATGAGTATAATCTGCACAGCAGACAAGATGGGCAAGATCTACATGGGCTAAGAGAAATTAATCAAACTGTACTGCAAAGCTTGGCCTGAAATCTGGGAATGCTTTGAAAAGTCAATAAAGGAGGTCTTATCCCCAGCAGGAGTAAATTCATCAGATAAAGTCATTGCAGCTCTGTCCACTTACATCAGTTGAAGATCTGCCCCAATGTTAGTAAAATTAATGGACTACACTATATTGCTTTCATTTTTTCTGCTGGTAGGCTGGAAAGGTAATTAGTACACAGCTGCATCCCCAATAGTATTGTCTAATAGAACAGGGTTTTGCCTCACAGCAATGTGTAAAAACATACAGAGAGAAGCTAAGAGCCAGAGGGCTTGATTCTCCACAGCCTCACAGGTTGTATTCATGTATACCAGCATACTGAAGCTTTCTTGGTTTTGGTTTAGTTTGGTTTAGTATAGCTAATTTTTGTTTATTCCATTTTAGTTTTTCCAATGAACTGAAATGCACTAAAACAAGGAAT
Source organism: Nycticryphes semicollaris (assembly GCA_013400055.1). Lineage (NCBI taxonomy): Eukaryota > Metazoa > Chordata > Aves > Charadriiformes > Rostratulidae > Nycticryphes > Nycticryphes semicollaris. The sequence continues at coordinate 48,453 of VXBJ01003889.1, read as the reverse complement.
TAATACAGGAAGTCTAATGAGAAAAAAGAGAAACCTATGGTTAACTTCAACTTACTTGAGAGGTGAGCAATTCCTATCAAAGCAGGAAACAGTGAGTCCTTATCTCATAATTAAAGTGCTTGAGTAGGAAACACCAGGGGAATAGTCTAAATACAGTAGTATAGCTGTTAGTTAACGACAGGAAAATGAAAAATAGTGTGAGTATTCACTGTATAAATGAGTACAGAAAGTAACCCCACACACTGAGTCCCATTTTGACTCACTGACCAGCTGGATTGGATGTCTTTATAATACCGAAAATCAAGCCTTTTGGAATGAAAAGTGTGGAACATAGACTGGTGCCTTCTTAGTGAAACTGATATTATGTACAACCAGTGTTCTACCTTCATATGAAATTACGGATGGGATTTTCAAGGAGCCTAAGGGAGTTATGGTTTCCAGCTCCTGTTGAATTTTATTAGGATTTAGGAGTCTAAATCCCTCATGCTACTTTGACAATCTCAGGCTAAATATTTACCTCCCTTCTACATCTTATGCCCTTTCTGCATTATTTACAAGGTTCAGATACCGTTGCTCTCTGGAGAACACAGCGATTTTATAGTATGTTCTCAACCATTTTATGTACTTGTGCCCAGAATAGTTAGCCAAAATTTGGAGGTGTATGAACTGTTTGTAGTAGAAGAAATTAAACTGGATTGAAGAATCCGGACTTTTAAAAAATTGATCCTGTTATTTACAAGCAATTTCTCTTCCCTCTGGTTACCCTAAAGACAGAAAACAACAAGAATGAAGCAGTCAGTTCCTTCCTCAGGATTCTCCAGATCACTTTCCAGCAGGACCCTGTCAGAAGGTCCACCTTGAGCTTCACGGCTCCTAATGCTTCTGTCTCTAGACCTTTCTTCTGAAATCTACAGCTGCAGCTGGGTGCTGCCACTCACTTGCTACTCCTTTTTGTGTGTTTGTCTAGACCACTGAAAATTTCTTCTCTCCTTTAAGTTTTGCAGAAGCTCAACTTTAAGTTTTGCAGAAGATCTGTGTTCTGGGTGTTGGCTCCTTCATAAATGCATTCAACTACTTCTCTGAATTTATGTTGAATGAATAGTATCTTCTACAGTCTTCAGTTTCAGTTACAATCCATCCAACTCACAGCACAAAAAGGCAAATCTTCACTGGTGATCTTTCTCCAGATAATGTCTTCTATTGAGCAATTTAACATATACTTTCTGGAGAATGGATTTGCATCTAGATCAAATGATTTATTATTCCCCCAAACGTCCTCTAGACTGCACACATTTGATCTTGGTATTGGTATTTGGTATTGGACCACGTAATGTCAATAATAATTATATTTTCTACAAGATTCTAGGTGTCTACTCTTAAAACAGTTTAAGGTCCTCAAATACCACCAGGACCTGATTACTTTTTCATACACTTTTTTGAAGTGAGAACTCCTTTCCTATGTGTTAATATCCAAGCATACAACTGACGTTGTTACAAAAAGTAGTAATGCATGTTATTAGTAAAACCTTAAAATAGTGGAATGACTTTTTTCCCAGGTAACAAGTGATAGGACAAGAGGAAACGGCCTCAAATTTTGCCAGGGCAGGTTTAGATTGGATATTAGAAAAAATTTATTCACCAAAAGCATGATCAGGCATTGGAAATGCTGTCCAGGGAAGTGGTTGAGTCACCAATCCTGGAGGTATTCAAAAGGCACGTAGACATGGCACTTAGGATCATGGTTTAGTGGTGAACTTGGCAGTGTTAATTTATGATTCAACACAATGATCATAATGGTCTCTTCCAACCTAGATGATTCTGTGATTCTGTAACTGTCTATAGCATTCACAGATAATTTCTAAACACCTTGACTTCAACTTAGAAGGAAACAGTAAGTGTATTGGCATTGTGAATTCTGCGTCATAGCACATCTCTACCTGGTGGGATGGCATATTAGCTATCAACAGATATGGGAATAAAACTACAAAATGCAAAGTTGAGTTAAAACAGCTTTTAAAAATATCCCATTAAAACTCCACCTAATCCCTTTCTTTCTTTCCTTCTTAATAATCCCTTTTACTATATGGCAGGGAGTTGGTATCAACAGCTGATATCTAGAACCTTAATAGGTTTCTATCCTTTTAATTCCCTTTGGACAGAGGTCAGCATTTTGTTGGCACTGTCTTCCTCCAAGGAGCAGCTGGGAACTGATATCAAATGATCTAAGTTGTTGTGGTTTTTCTGGTAAAGACTTGGAGCTCTGGTCATTTTACAAGCAAAATCCACATTTGTTTCAATGGCCCCTAGATGAAATCTGATTTGAATCTCCTTCCTTAAAGAGACATCACACACTTAGCTAACTGTTATAGTTCACAAAATTTAATGTTGCATGTTTTGTATGTGATACACTAGAGGCAACTTTTCAAGTTCCTGCAGCTGCGCAGCCTAAATCTTGGCACAATCTACTAATATATCTTAGACAGAAATATGACCCTATAAAAATAGAGTATTATGAGCACTAAAGCTCTGCTATGTCTCAGTCAAAATATCAGGGTTTTTTACTGTAGTATTCTGCTCAGTATTCATGGAATAGAGTGTGATTAAAGAACCGCTCTTGTTCTTGGTGTGCTGATTCGATAATTATTGTCTTTGTTTCTTTTAATATATGCACAAAGTCTCATCCCACACAAAACACGGTATCATAAAGCTAAGATAATAGTAGAGCGAGACATCTTTCACAATGGTAGTAACATACTCTGGGTGGTTTTTCAGTGTTTATGAACATCAACACTATATTCACAAAATTATTTCAACATCCTAGAAATGTATCCCTTCTACACTAAAAGAGAAAAAAAAATCCCTTGGAATGAGATAGAGCAGGATAAAGAGAAGGCAAATGTGTCTTTTAATTACTTTTATGCATGGAAACTCAAGGGATAGAAGAACATAAAATGTCTTCTGTAATTTTTGAAGACAAAGAAGTGCTTTAAAATTGCTCTGTCCTGTTAGGACTCCTTACAGAGCACCCAGAACTGCCTCATTTCTCAGGCTCTTCTACTATCTTACCCTTAACTTCTTGTGGATTTTGTTGGATTTACATGTTCCCTGTCCTGGAGCTTTCCAGAAACTGCAGATCACAGCTTATCCAGGGCCCACATCAAGTTTTCTCCCAGTCAATAGGAGAGTTCTCCCTCTGTGACACAAATCCTATGTGCAGGCACCTCAGCAGAGGAATAGTCTTACCTCAGTCCTGGCTTGGGCTATAAAACAGCCCAGACAGCATTTTGAAACAATGCTCTACAGTAGCAATGGAGATTGATGTCACAAGGACTTTAAATGGCAAGTGATGAAAATGTTTATCTGTTTCATTTAATTTTTAAAAGGCTATTGTAAAAGAATCAAAACCCAGAATGTTTTATGAGAAGAAACTGTATAACACTACTTCATAAACATGGAAATTTAGATCTAATGAGCATTTTGTTGATTACCAGCAGCTTTTTGGCTAAAATGATTGATCACAGCACATAACATAAGAAAAAGTGCCCTCCGATTCCTGTGTGCTGAGGTTCTGATCCAGGACGTCCAACAGAGTCTAAATGGATGGTCCCTCCAGCTGCTTACCTTTTCTTCCTTCTTCCTCAGTGTGTACTTTATGAGGTTGGGAGATCCCTGCACTGATCTGACTCTTCTGGGGTCTGTTATTAATAGCTCCTCTCAGTACAGACTCTTTTCTGCTCCAGATGTTCATGAAGTCTGATGCACACTAGGAATATCTTGTTACAATTAAACCATACTAATCAGTACACACATCCAGTTACTTGATATGGGAGCTTCTTATTAAGTATAGAAAAAGTAAAGGCAGCTTTTTTTTTCCCCCTGCAAATCATGTAATGCTAAGGTTTCATGAGATGGTGTGAAAAGTTTCTGTAACATATATTTATCACACATACTGCATTCTCTTTCATTACTAATTTTCTTTTATTAAAAAAGCAATTGACTGTGTCTGGCAAGACTATTTGTATTGATTTACAACTAATAATGAAACACAAATTACAGCAGTTTCTGAGTTAATTGCACCTTTGGCCTCATTTTTGACTGCAGTAAGGGTTTTCCAATCAGTCTTAGACACCTGGCCGTCAACCTTCTGGGACCAGCACTCTTGCCCTAGACATCTCTACTCTCCTCTCTGCAGACTAGTGACAAAAATTGCTAAGTACTTGGGATCTTTCCATGCAGTTTGACAACTCAGCAAGTCCAGTGTCAGGTAAGCACCTACACTCTTACTTCCAGGAAATGACAGCATAAAATAATGGTCTCCGAAACAGTCTGATTTAGAACCAAAACCTTACAGAGAAAACAAGATATTAGGAGAATAAACGTATCTAAACATGCCCTCTTTGTCTGGGAGCTGACAAAAAACAAGATGCAGAACTTGACAAGGTTAAGGCCAAATCCATAAAAGGATTTATGTGTCTGGATCCTCTTCAGTAGACTCCACTACACGGGGGAGAAAGTCAGCTCTTGACACAAAAGCCTTGCTTAAAGCCACAGAGAAACTCATCTCCCCACTGGGATTCAAAGCCCAGTTTTCTTCCTGAACCAAAACGTGAGTAAGAATTGGTGTTGACAGAGAAATATTCTCCCCATTCCCTCTCCACGTTCTAATAAATCAAGAAGATTAAAAAAAAAAGAAGAGCGGGGGGAGAGTAGTAAACAGTATTTAAAAGTTTAAATCTTTCTTGTATTCACCTGTTCTGTAATTTTTCTCTTTTTTTCTTCTTTGTTTCTGTTCTTCTAAAGTGGGCAAATTGTTGTTAAGAAGTCCTAAGGAGTCCTTAAGGCCTCCATTCCTTCATCCCTGATTGCTACTGTATGATATGACACAATGCCATTTAAGGCTGTTGCATTTGCACCCATTTAGCAGCTACCCAATACACCTGTTAACACTTGTAAAGTTGTGTGTCCCACGAAACTAGGAAAATCAGGAATGTGTGGCTACCCTTTGCTGCAATTGTGCTTGAAGGCCCAACCTCATCCTAAGCCCTGCTGCAGGAGACATGGTCATGCTGCTTCACATCGGGGCTTCGTTTACCTCTGAGAAGACTAACTGTTCCCCAGAAGAGACGTTTTGCTGCTCACCACGCAGAGGTTGTACAAAGACATTACTATGTCTACTAATCCCAAGCAAAAAAGAAAAAGAGGGTAAGATGTTCATGATGGCAGTACAGCTCAAACCCCTTCTGATATCTTTGTTTCCTGCTTTTCTGTTTTCTCTTTGCATTCCCCACTTGGAGACTGCAGGAGGCAATGCTTTGCTGGAGCACTGGCAGTAATACTTCCCTCCTGAAATAATACAGAATCATAGAATGGTTCGGGTTGGAAGGGACTTTAAAGATCATTGAGTTCCAACCCCTCTGCCATGGGCAGGGACACCTCCCAGTAGAGCAGGTTGCTCAAATCTGCAGCAGACGTCTGTCCTATACCTTTTCACCTTAGAAAAGATGTAGCTGAAAACCTCTTACTGTAGTGTACATCAATAATAGCAATAATTCTTATGAAGACAAAAGAGGTTGCATGAGCTTGGTTTGAAAGACGTTTCACACTTGCAGAATTTGGAGCGCTGGAGGTTATAATAGAGATGGACATTAGCTAATAACCCTTCTGAGAACTCTTGGATGGAAACTGTGACACCTTTCATCTATGGGCTAGGAAGCAAACAGTCAAGAGTTTTTGCTTGAAAGGTTTTGCTTTGTGTCAAACGAAGTGCTAAGGTTGGTGTAAAATCTGAAGAGAGGCTGTCAGTGATGCCTGGAGTTAGGATATGGTGTGTGGAAAATAGAGTTGGGGTGGTAACAGGACAGACTCTGGTAGAGCTTCTAGTTTCTTGTGCCTTCCTCACATGCAGTGCACAGCTCTGACAAAAGCCGTTGCCTCCCCAATCAGGTAGCATCTAATGGAGAAACTGGTTGCTTTTCTGCGTGAAAAATCACTAACCATTTGATTCAAAAACATTGAAAGCAGTCAGCCACTGACTTTGGCTTATGGTTAATGTTCTTTGTTATTAAAATCTTTCATCAAAGCACAGTGGGAGACAAGACCTACTTCAGCTTGTTATCTGTGTTTATACTTAAAATTTTGTTTATGCTTTTATTACTCCCGAGAAGAATAAAGTAGCCTAGTGCTGATAACAAAAATAAGAACACTCCAAAGAGATACCCCTTTAAATATACTTTATTTAGTTCTATATTTTTTGCCTTAGATACTCATTTTTCCAAAGCAGTCCTAACTGGGATTTGGTTAACTTCAGAATTTTTAATTTTGAGTGCTTACAAAAGGCACTTATTAAATATACATCAGATATATCAGCATTTACCATCTACAACGGTGATATTACAATTAAATCTTAACCTTCTAGAAGGCTTATTAAACATAGGTAATATTCTTATGCAACCCTTTTCATAATTCTATTTTCCCTTCTATTCAGTTGATAATGCCATTAGCTTTGTTAAATAACAGGGTCATACCTTTACATGCCCACAATTCAGTGATGTACGAAGAAAACTTCTTACACCTACATTTCCCATTTTTAGCTTTTTTAAAACTAGACTAAGGATAAGGCCAGAAATCAAGGTGCTTTTGTGACACATATAAACACTGATATAATATTGCATGATGGTATTGAATTTTTCACTCTTAGAGAATAAGTCATTTGAAGAATCTGGCAGTGGACAGAGAAGAAAATTCCAGATGGACTTTCCAGCTACAAATAGGAACTTTTTGTGTCCCAATAGCTCTTAGAAAGACCTTGAGATTTCAAAGACACAATCTATTTCCACATATCTTGTAGCGCTGACAGACAGAAAGGAATGAGGTGGACGACCATCGCACCATGACTGACAGATTTTTCCTTTAGAAGTACATCTTCCCTTTCAGTATCCTTCCCACCTCTGGCTGAAGTGCACTGGATGTGCAGTGAGCGTGCAAATCCCAATACCCATTCCAATGCTTCACTGTCACATGTAAGGCAGAGAATTTGTGACATTGTGCTGATTCAAAAGATGTGGCACGAGAAGTAAATATAGAAGCGGACTGACAAATAAGTGCAAAAGGCATAACTGCAGGCTCTATTCTCTCTGTCCTGTCTCTTCCAGACTTTTAGTATTAGTGGGATGCAGCAAGGTCCCAAATCGCTCTAAATTAAGCCATTCCTAGAACAAAATCTGTGACATTTCTTCCCTCTGTTGTTTACAAGCAAGCCTAAGGATGGAGAATCTCTGTTCTGATAATTGATTCAAGGACTGAATTAGCATTTAAGGGAAGACTTAGAGAGAATTTCAAAAATAGATTGAGGGCAGGATGCTCTCCAGTCCCAAATAAATATTGTCATCACTGACCTACAGAAACAGGTTGTCTCTTATGCTTAGTCTTTCCTTATGCTTAGTTCCTGAACTGTTCACTAGAACGACTTGAAGAAGAGGCACAGAAAGTGCCAGTCCTGACAGTAGCCTGAAGATTGTCGCTTTCTCCTAAGAAATTGTAGAAATTGTCTCTCAAAACTCTTCCAGCTGAGTGAGATACCAAATGCTAGAGAAAGCGAAATTGAGGATACCACACACACAATATTTTTTTACTAATCTATACTGCATCTAGAAGGGGGAAGACTAGCAATATCCAAAATGAGATTTAACTGCTTCCACAGGTAAGTTAGATTATCTTTGGACACAGGACCTCCTTCATAGAAGAGCAGCAGTAGAAAAGAACTGAGTTAGGGTAATTTTCCCTTAGACTTTTTATCAGGGCTTGGTGTTGGAGTACAGCTGGGATACATGCACAACCAGACAGGATGTCAAAAATCCAAATATCAAGATACAAATGTGACCAGACAAGAAGCTCCACAGACAGCGAGTATCCTAAGACTGGAATTGGTTGAAGGACGGCTTGCCTATTGGAAAGGCAAGACTCTGGCTGGATCATTCAGCTTAATTTTCAAGGAGTTTTTAACAGAATTGAGTAAAATGGCTTCTTTAGATCTCAGAACTTCTGTTCAGTGTCATTAAATATGCTAAGTAATCAGTTGGTATATATGATTGCATCTTGCCCTCAGTTACATGACAACAACTTCCCCTTTAATTAAATGGGATTGCACCTGTGTAGGTAATGATACAATTGGGCCTATAATATATAATAAATACTCAATATCTTTGCCAAAAAATCATTTAGTTGCATAATTTACTGAATGTTAAATAATTATTAGGAACATATTTACTGAAATTCAGTTGTTCAACATCTATCTTCATGCAAATTATTGTTACACTTCGATAAATATTCATAGTAATCAGTGTGTATTTAATTAACATACAATAACTTTCTCATTAAGTCTGAGTTAAATCCTTTTAAGGGGGGAGCATTTCATTTAAAGTGTAACTGGAAATCTCTTTTTGGAAGATTACATAATTAATCGTATTTTTTGGTTTCTGACCAAAAAAAAAGGGCAGTTGATGCCTGTGAGAGATTGTCTATTCACAGGATATGATCCTGTGCTTTGATAAAAATCCAGCCAAAGCATTTGAGCACAAAACAAGAAAGAATTAACATATATTTTTTATTCAACTTGCCTGTGATTTAAATGATTTCAAAATAATTTATTTGGAAGTCATAAAAGCATTGAAATTAAATGACAGAACAGTGCAATTTACACTAAGAAACAAAGTTACAAAAAAATTAGATTACATCAAATAGCAAATCAGGCTGAAGATAAAAATTGATGGCATCTTTAGAAAACATATAATTCAGTCACTCTCCACTTTTCATTCAATTTTGACCTTGTTTTTTCTGTTTAATGCTTTGTATAATTGGACTTATCAGTAGAATGGGTTGCTTTATTTTGGCTTATGTGCAAAGTAGACCTTCAATGATTTGAAATTTTTTACTTTCACCTTTAAATGAAATTATGTAAGATTCCAAATTTCTGTTTTCCTTATTGATATTTCATATTAGGGCTCTGTAAATTCTTTTGTGGAGTAAAATGAAGGTTTTAGTACATGTGTGAAAGATAATAATTTTTATTTATGTCAATAATTTGAGATGCAACAGGTTTCAGGTTTTTTTTCCCCAAAATCTCCAAAAATCTATGAGAATGAAACAATAGTCCAATTCTCCATTCAGATAAAGACATATCAAATGTCTTTCAAAATGTCAAATACCAAGGTGCCTTGAAGTAACCTATTGGATCATACATGGGACATCTCAATTTCAGGTAATTCTTCAATTGTCCTGATCTGCAGCAGGAAGTTTAATTTGCCCCAGTTTTGTAAATTCAAACCTAGAGAGCATCCTTCCTTCACAATGAAAACTCAGTAAGTCATATCAAGTGGAACAGGGCTAGCTGGAAGAAGCTGAAAATGCCAATATCAGAAGAATTACTATCTTTGTGGTTAACGTACTTTCCTGGATATAGCAACACAGAGATTCCCATCCATCCTGCAATTAATCCAAATTAAGAGTTAATTATGTCTCCACTAAGTAATGGCCTATTCTAGGACACATTAGCTCACACCAGAAATTGTGCCTGAGGAAATCTTTTGCACAGAATGCTTGACTGAAACCAATACGTTCATGCAAAAGTTGCATTTTTGCTGAAATAGACTTTTATGACACAAAATATTAATCAGGAGATTCACAAAAAGGTGCTAAAGGTACCTTTTAATATTGATTCTGCCTGCTCTGCTTTCTCCTTGGGACATAGCGGCTGTGTGAGTGGGAGTAGTTGGAGAGCGGTGTCTACTGGAAGCAGATCTGTGGAGAGGAGCTGAAACTCTATGGATGAGGATCTTGCTCCTGGGATCATATTTGTATTTTGCAGTGACAGAGGTCTGGCACTGGCAGGAAGGACTCCGCTTGCCCCATTCAGCCCAGGGCCTTCAGTCACCCTCTCCCTGCTCTCTCTCACAACGTAAAACTTTGAATAACAGCTTTTCTGTGTGCAGAAGAGGAGGAAGCCTTGTGAGTCTCCTATTCCAAATACCTTATGGTCTGCAACTAAGAAGTTCTCATCTGGGAAGTAAGAGGTTAATTTGAAACCCATCATGTAGTAGGAGCAACTGGGCTTTCAAATTTCCTTGGTAAATGTTGAAAACACTAAATCTACATAAAAAAGTTAGCACCAAGACCTTCCTCAATGAATTAAAAAAAAAGGATAGTGAATCCAGGTCAACTTGAACACTCCTGGAAAAAAGGTTTATTCTTTTAAATTAAATTAATTCAGAATTAAGGGTACAACCTTAGACATACAGTGACATTTAAGATGTTTTTTAACAGCCAGTCCAGGAAAGTGCAGGTCTTCCATGAGTCGTGGGTCCTACCTGCCAGCTTCATGAAGATATCACGGCTAACCTGGATGTGCCAAAAGGTATTAGACACCTCTGTTCAGGTTGTGAATGACTTCCAATCACTGTACTTCGATATACTTGAAATACAGCATCTAAGAATAAATAGCTGTTCTGCGTTATACTTGTCTATAGAGGAATTGTGACAGATCTTATATCAAACAAACATATGCTCCATAAGGTACAAAGAGTTTGAAGGACACTGGTGAAGGGGAGAAGGAGAGAAAGAAAAATTTTCATTTTCCATTTTCCTATTAACAAGATAGCAAAACTTCCCCAGCCTTGGCACTGGTGAAACTTGTCTCATACCTAAAGAGCTCTGTTTCTGCACAGAAAATTTGTTACCAGCTCATGCTCCTACTTTAATTTTTCCATGTATATAACTCTTCTGCTCCATATATATGATCATTTAAGTACTACATCCCAATACACAGACTTTATCTAAGGGTCTTGCTTGGTTTTTTATTTTTTTTCACTACTCACCACTCTTTCTTTCAAAAAGACTCTCTCTGGGGACTTATACACACCTTGTTTAATTTCAGTCCCCAGTTACCTATGCTCCACAACTATACGGTGTCCTCCCTTTTTAATGGGGGAATTTGAATTTGCAATAAGAACTCTTACATAGGAGGCCATAAACCTATTGACAGTGAAAGAAGGCACCTCAAAGCATTTTACATCTTCTGCATGAAGAATTTTTGTGGCTCTCATCAGAGCAGTGTAACACGTCACGTCTTGTGTTCATGTTTGGTAAAACTGAGAGTCGTGTTCAAGCACTTATCTGTAGTTCTTCTGATTTTCCTTCTCCTTATTATTCACTTCTTTATTCCTGTGACAGGTGAGCCTTTCACTGATTTTGAAATCAAAGTGAACAACCTCAGGCTTTTAAAAAGCAACTCACTATGTTATTTATAATATTTTCCCTTCCAGACCTCATCCCATGGATTATATACAGCAAATAGGCTGTGTGGTTTACACCGCACTTTACAGATGAGATAACTGAAGAACACACAATAAGTTCATGGAATAAGACTAATTTAAATTATGTAACATATAAAAGGAATGTTAAAAATGCCTGTAATACGTAGAAAATGAGCTTCACAACTCAATGGAGACTCTTTTGCTTTTGTGCTGCTTTTCCTCCTTATCTTTTAGAAACTGATGATGCTTTTCTCCTCTATATTCATCATATTTACCTTACTTACCTTTTTTTGTGTGTGTGTGTATGAGAGTGTATATATGTAAGAGAACACACATTTATACTTGCGTTTCTATGTTTCTATGAAAATAGCAAACACATACTGTCACTTCTTACTGCTTCTTGAATCAGTGTGCTCACCAGACTAACAAATTAAAAACAATTTCCAATTTCTTTCACAAATACCTAGTGGCTAAACATTATTAATGCATTTGTCGGACTGGCATAAATTCAAAAATTGCTCAGTTAGGGAAGAAGAATATAAAGCATCGATTGTTTACAATCAGTTTTTGTAATCTATATTTTCCTCATGAAGGTGAAAGTTTATCTCATTCTACAACAGCGGTTATAATTTCACTACAACTATTCATCAAAACTGCTATTTTGGGGCTGCAAATCATCACTTTCTGAGGCTACAAAGTAAGCAAGCTGTTGGCCTTTCCTTTAATACCCTCCTTTAAAAAAAAAAAAATAGCTGCCAGCAAGTTATAGGTTTATCTCATATATGTGAGAGTACTCCAATAAATCACTTCTGCTTGCAGCAATCGTAGATTATGAGGCTTTTATAATCATGAAATAAGCCCAATAGTCCACTGCTGTTCTCAGAAGATTGAAAATCACTGTGTATTATTCTCTTTGTGTGGATGTATGAGCCTCTTGTTTCTCAGGGGCTAGTGTTACGTTTAGTCGTGCTGCTGGTATGTACCTTGTATACCAGAAATGTTTCCTACAAGTTGGGAAACATTAGGGTGTTTTGTCAATTTCTGACATCTTTTCCTAGGAAAGAATGAAGTGCACTTCAGGTGTTTTAACTCCCTAAAATAATTCTTTTTGTTCTCTTTTCTTTTTTCCCAGGTACACGATAATCTTCTACAAAACAGCATTTTGAAATGCTTTGACACCGCCAGAAGTACATGAAAGCCATTGGAATGAAGTCTGTGACGGAGGTTTATCTTAATTCTCTCTTGGAACAATTATGGCGATTAGATACACTGATATTTTTGTATGCTTAGAATCACAATATTTGTAGAGCAATGATTAGAAGGAGTTTCTCACTGGAAATAGATCTAAAACTATGGTTTTGATGACATTCTTAGCAAAACATTTCTGCTATAAGCAAGATAATGATGACAGATATCAAGGTCAGTGTAATTACTTTCTATATTTGGATTAGTATTACCCTGGGTGTTATAGACAAACTATCTACAAGCATCAATCTATTGCTATCCTTCCTTAGGAACAGACTTTTCACTTTCGCATTATGAAGTTTAATGTGTGTGCCAAAATAAGAAACTACAAAAAAAAAAAGGGGTTTTTTTAAACCCAGAAGGTGAAGTATAAAAACTAAAGAAAAAGAAAAAAGCAGAGTCAAATTGTCTTTAAAGCTGCAAACATGCAAACTCAGAAATGCAGATTGCAAAAGTGTTTTTTATCCAAGAGAGAACTGGATGGGAGAAACTAGCTAGCATTCAAAAAGGCATTGGTATGTCAGGTTCTTATTTACATTTCTGATACTCCTGAAATTAATAGATAGCTATTTGCTTTAATCTTTTCATATCAGCCACAAACTGCTTGTATATGTTGTATCATAATCATTTTGATAGGAATTGAATTTTATTCCAGTGGCATTTGGTTTCTAATTTTCCAGTCCAAGCTTTTGGATGGTAGCTGTGCTTGAGAGTGATATAAGAACCTTACATAAACAGTGCTTCAGAACTATACATACATCTTGACTGGACTAAATCAACAGAGGTAGTGGTGTGCTGATTCAAAGGCACACATAAATGAAAAATATTTCAAAGCTGAACTAACGGCGATCCTCTGAGCTGTGAGTTAAATTTAATGTGATAACAAAAGACAAGGTCAGTAAAGTAAGCCTCACTCCTTTAGGTTCTTTGTTTTAATGCTATTAAGTATCTGGGCAGAGTAAACTCAGTGCCCCCACCACCAACAGATCTCCTTCTGAATTATTTGTCTTTGAAATTACTCATTTTTTTTTCCTCCAGCTGTGTTGCAATGTTCATCTGAGGCTATAAATAAACAGCTCTTTCAAATGTCATTGGCTAACATCATGCTATGCGTTGATCATGGAATAATGTTTCCAAGTTTCCATTGCATTGTGAACTGGATGTTCCTAGCCTAAAATGTGTGTAGCTTGGTATGAACGCTCTTGAGTCCATCAAGTTTTACAGCTTCTGCATCATCACTCACAAATTTAAATCTTCTGCCATTTTCATACAGTAAAGCCGTGATAAAATGATTCTTAAGCCACAATGTGAAGGAAAAAAATACTCTTTTTCTCAGTGGTGACAGCTTGTCTCTCTCTATTTTTCATCCAAACAAGTAGAAAGCTGTAAATCCTGTCCAGAAGACACAGACTGGAAGAATTAATCAAAGGTTTGTTTATGAGCTGTTTGGAGCAGATTAAATGTTGTGTTGACAACACAATTTACAAATTATCTATCAACATCAACAAAAGCCTAACACCTGATCCTGATGTCAAGGAGAGCAGATCTGAGCCCCAACCCAGGAGCTAAAGCCAGTGTGGTAACCTCCAAATCACACCCTCCGAGGGTAACCCTTGAAATCTAGTACTTGCCCCTGCGTCTGTGCACTGGCAGCCAGACATTTTGCCATGGATGTGGCTCATTGTGGAACATGTGCATGAACATCCAAGTGGATTAGTTCAATCAATGGGACAGTTTCTCACTATCTAGAGAAAAAAACACATGACCTGAAATCCTCCAGGTCCTTTTGTAGAGCTAGTGAATAGTTTTTATAGATAAAAGTTTTATTACAGCATTTAGGTTCCAGTTTCTGCAAGCACTTTCATAGATATAGGAAAAAAAAAAAAACAAAACCAAAAACCAGAAAAAAAACCCAACTCCAGAAACCTGAGCCAGCAACGTGCCCTTGAGCCAAAGGCAGCCAACAGCCTCCTGGGCTGCATTAGGCAAAGCGTTGCCAGCTGGGAGGGAGATGATCCTTCCCCTCTGCTCAGCTTTGCCAAGACACATCTGGAAAGCTGGGTCCTCTTCTAGGATGCTCCACTACACCACAGACAAGGGTGTGGTGGAACTAGTCCTGCGAAGGGTAACAGAGATGACCAAGAGATTGGAGCATCTGACATATGGGGAGAGGCTGCAAGAGCTGGAACGGCTCAGCCCTGAGATGAGATGGCTTGGGAGCATCTTGTCAGTATTTATAAATACCTGAAAGTATAGAAGACAGAGATTGATTCTCAGTGGTGTGTGGTGAAGGGTCAAGGAGAAATGGACACAAACTGAAGTACAGGAAATCATATTTCAACATAATTTTTTTTTTTTTTTTTAGTATGGTAGGGGTGAGACAGCAGAACAAAACATTCTCCTCATCTTTGGAAACATTTAAAATCCAACTTTCTTCAGAAGAAATGAAACCATAGGTTTTTCAAGAACTTTAAACACACATCTGTCTTACCATATTTACCTATATATTGTACCTATATATTCTTAAGGAGATGGAATTCTCCTTTCTCTGGCAATGCACATGACTTATACAAAGGATTATACCTCACCAGACAAGATTAAGACAGGACTTCATTTCTTTCAAGATCAAAACCTGTACTTGAAGTGACTGGCAGTGACCAACTAATTGATGAGTACGGATAGAGGCTGAATTTCCACTGAGTAACAGTAAGATCCAGTGGAAAGAACAATAACATGTTTAAGGGTCTTCGACTATAAAAGAAGCAGCAAAACTATGACTGTGAAATTCTCAGTCAAACATCACTAACTTCTCAAAATGGGAACCCAGGAACCACCTTTCTGGAATAAGCCCAAGGAAGGTTCCACAGAGACCTTACTGGGGCCTTCCAAGAATTAAAAGAGTTTTATAATAAAGATGGGGACAAACTTTTTGGAAGGCCTTGTATCAATATGTCAAGGGCTAATGGTTTTAAACTAAAAGAGGGAATATTTAGACTAGACATAATGAAGAAATTTTTTGTGCTGAGGTTGGTGAAACAGTGCAACCTTTCTCTCTGCCCAGAGAGGTGGTAGATGCCCCATCTCTGGAAACATTCAAGATCAGTTTGGATGGGGCTCTGAGCAACCTGATTTAGTTGAAGGTGTCACAGGTCATTGCAGGGATTTGGACTAGATGACCTTTAAAGGTCCCTTCCAACCCAAACTATTCTGTAAGTCTATGACTCTATGACTGTACCTTCCATTACACCTAACAGGTGCAAAAGGCTTCATAGGGTGGTTCCTGGAATGCTACTTTCCATTTCCATTTTTTTCTAGAAACACATTTTTAACTACTGGATCTTAGAATCTTAGCATGTTTTACTTCAATACCAGGTTGAAATTGATATTTCAATGTCTGATAGTTTCTCATAATTATTTTTCCTGACACTGATATTTTTATTGTTATTAAATGAGAGATTTAAAAAATACTTTTTAATTTAAAAAAAAATCTGGTAAACTAACAGAACTTTAAATGAAAGACTTGGGTGACTAGATTTCAGGAGCACCCTGTGCCTGTGGTAACTTGGAGAGCAGGATACATCCATCCAAGTCTGTAGAACAACTGTGAACTAAGAACATCTGGTTAGCAAATAGCCACACTTGCCTCAGGTGGAAGGTGGGACTGTTTATGGAGAGGAGTGAGGACAGGACTAAAGTCAGCATTAGAGAAAAAAAATTTTTGTGTCTGGGTTTATAAAAACCATCACCTTTCTAAATCAATGTTTACAATGATGGACTGGATTTTCATCATCTGAGAGTTTGGTTGACAGTAAGTATTGAGTATTTATTAAAAAGTGAGGAAAATAAAACAGGAAAAAAATTGCCACAGGTATTGGTTTGCTTCATCTTCTAGACATTCATACGGAAACAATGTGGGACTCATTAAAAATACTAGCATTTGAGAATTTTGCAGTACTCTGCAAATTGATTCATTCAAGAAGTGCTGTATTTCTCATTGTTTGAATCAATTCATTTGCAGGAGGCACGATATTTCTCATTGTTTAAAGCAATTCATTTGCATGTGCTGAATACTCCCATGCTACAAGACGCTTAAATTGTGAAAAATAAGCCCTTTCTTCATGTTACTGGCAATGTACTGCAAGCAACAGCATACAAAATAAGCCATGATGCAAATGATTTCATTAGGTTATTAGATTCTTAGAGATTAATATTAACAACTGACAGTACCCCATGTAACAATAGGAGCTTTTCTTTGCAACAGCTAGTTTTAAAATGGAGTGTTGTTGTCCTTCTTATCATTTAGTACCAGATGAGAGTAGTAAGAAAAGCACGTCCTCTATCCAACAGCTGGGAACCCCAGCTTCGTAGATAAGAGAGGTTGTGTTAGTTCCGACAAAAACTGAAATGTCCTGAAAAATTTTCTAGGAATAATGGGATCCATATAGAAATGCAAAGGACAATTTAACATATTTGTACAGCCATTAATCTTATGTTTTAAGCTCATCTTGGAAAAAGTGGACCTAATTCAGGCTTGCTGTAACTTATGCTTTCTTTTATATTTCTTAATAATCATACGTAGATATTCTTTGGCATTAGGAAAAAATTAAATTCAGTGATCAAAACATCCAAAATAATTGGTTTGAGCTGAACTTTTCAGAGTAGTATATTGGCATTTCATAATGTGGAACTGAAAGCGTAAAACTTAAATGCAAACCTTCTTATTAGGGGTGAGTGGAAAAGGGCATCTACTATACATTTTAAGACCTCTTTTCAACTTATTTTTGGAGGAGGTACAACATACACATCTTTTACCATATTTCAAGTTTTAGAGAATAATTGCTAGACACTGACTGCAGCCTGAAGTCCTTGAAAAATGTAACTACCTGTACTGGGAATGAATATACCCTCAACTGCCTCCATCACTTTCCCTCCCCAGCTGAGGGACCCTGAATAATGCCATAAAACACCTTAGCCCCCAGGCCACTTTGGTCCCACAATGCGTTTTGCCTCTCCCAGAAACTTGTGAAGAGACACTGGATTATAGCTTGGAAAAGATCCTCAGTAAGTTTAGGTATTAAATACTTCACAAGCTGTTTCTGAAATTGATCTAATAAGGCCCAATAAGTAATTCTGCTTTCTTATATTTTCTTAATCCATCTCACTAATGTTTCGTGGAATTGTTAGTATAAAAACAAATGCAGGTTAATGCAGCTTATAGCGTGGTTCCTAGAGAGGGTTGCTGAAAAGGTGTCTGTGCTGAATTTATTAAGCATCAGTTGCTCTGCACACTAGCAACTAAAAGGTCTCACTAAATTGCTTGCAGGGCATTGGTGGAGCAGCACTTTGTGACCAACATTCAGTCTGAATTAACTTTTTTTTTTTCTTCTTTTTTTTTTTTTTTTTCCCAAATACTAACTTGAAAGTCTTGAATAGCTCCCACTTGAGGTCTTGTAGTAATGGAAATTTGCCAGGGGAAAAAAAAACACTATGTGAAAGGGCATGGCATTTTGCTAAAGTAATATTTATTATCTTATTTTACACCTTAAAAAAAAACAGCAAAGAAGCTGAAACAAGGTGGTTGTCTGCTCCTGTCAGCAGTCCGGTGTGAGGATTGCTCTGTGCGGCTATGAGTAAGGAGAGGATGATGTGAGCCAAAAGAGTAGGAAACTGAAAATTGCATCCTGAAAATAGAACATTCTCACCCATCCAGTTCCCCATTACAGGGATCTGTAAAGGAAGGTTCGTACGTCACTTTGCATTTTGAGAAAAAAATGAGGCTTAGAAGAAAGCAGCTAGAGCAAGGCCTGAATTACAATTGCCATTTGAAATAAACCCAACTGTTTTCTATTATTGTATAAATCACTAAGCTTCTAGAATTCATGTGTTAATAGACAGATGCTGTGAATATGTTGTACCAGGGGAAACTAAAGGTTAAGTATCTTCAGATTGCTAAGAAACGTGTGAATTGCCTACATTTTTACAAATCCTTATGTGACTGCTTATTAAGGTTACCACAAAACCTCTATATTGAGAAAAGTGTTACCTGGGTTGCAAAGTCCAGTCACTTTGAAAGATAGTAGTAACTCATATTTATTTCTCAGCATTTTTATTATAAAAGATTTTTGCTAAGAGAAAGAAGCTTTCCTTAGAAAGTTATTACCTCTGTTGTTTGCAGCAAGTATTTGAAATATAGCAATAAAAAAGTTCTCAAGCCATGGAATTGACTTTTTTTTTTATCCTCTTAAAATTCCATTCGTGTTTAGCTGAGGTATCAGTTTCCATTTTTTCATCACTTCTTTTTTTAAGGGAAAAGTTAGCATTTTGCAAAAGTGCTATTCGACGGTGACCATTTTAAAGGTCTAGACCCAGACTGTTGCCAACACAACAGCAGATAAAATAGCAAGAGTGGTACTTAAAATGCTTAGGAATGAGCAGAAAGTACAGAAATTTGGCTAGGTTTTGGGTTTTTTTCTGATCACCCATCTTATCTGATACCGTTGGGCTAGAAGTCACTTTCCATAGCCATAGGCAACTGATTGACTTAACACCGATATAAGTTCCCCTGCTTCAAATCTGTGTTGCAATGACTAAGGAGCTACAGGGAAGACGTAATTATACCTAACAAGAAGTAAAAAAAAATGAAAATATTTTACCATCTAAATGAAAAACTTCTGTTAAAAGACAGTTTTTTGTTTATAGAAGTAAAGTCCTGGAAGGAGCATCAAATATATGGTGGCCAAGCATCCTTGATGGAGGCCTTATCCATGGGCAATGATATGCAAAACTACATGCAGAGAACTGCCTTTCAGCCCTGTGTCCGCAGAGAGGTGGAGTAGAATTAACATCATGTGGGTGATTAAATGTCTGGCATTGCACTTCAGATAACGTCATTTTAAATACAGGATTTTTGTGGTAATTATAATAATGAGAATTAGGTGGCTGCATTTCTATGCATTTATCAACTATTTGAAGATATTTATCATCTGTCTTGCATTTCATAGTGCAGTGATGAATTGTAGAGGATCGCTGAATCACAAAATCTTTCCTGCTTATGTTGCCTGCTTCCCCAGATTTCTTCATTTAAAATAAACACCCCACAGTCCTGCAGAGACGGTTCCTTATTCCTGGGATGTGTTTCAAAAGAGCTCACTCAGGGACAAAGGTCCTCCCGCGAAGAGCAGCTTGCAGGATAGATGCTTTTGATTGTGCGTTTTATAGAGAGAATATTTCCTCCATAGCACTTTGATAACAGCCTGGCACACTTCAAACGTTATGGCAATATAAATGAGGAAAATAAATCAAAGGCATTTTGGGAAACTAGATTCTTTGAGTATAAATTTTGCCTTTGGATATTATAAGCACACAGAACTAAAATGGATGCCAGAAGATATGTGGTGTGAGTATCCACAGGAAGTATTCAGCCTTTAAATAATTCATCACACACAGCAATTAGTTAAGCAACAAACATTTTTTAACCATTACTCAAAATGTAAAATAACCTTTAATAAACTCTGTGATACGTACCTGTTTAAGCATGTTCTTCAGAAACATTTATAGCATGGATTACAACTTGTTACTGAAGAGAAGAGCAAGTGCTTTGTACACTAAGGAGTACATTCAGTCTATGTGTGAATTATATTAACATAATTTGGAACTATGCAGATATAACGAGAGGAAAATAAAGACTTTTAATACATTATTTCAAAATTCACATGAGATGGTCTCCCTTTTAATAATATACATCAGGAAGGCTTTTCTGTTCTGCCACCAAAGCTGTGGTGCTTCATGCGCAGCAGTTACACCAGAATTCCAGGTTTTCGCATCAGGATACACACTCTCCATGTGGAGATGGTGTATTTTTTGTTTCCTTGGACCATATTTAACATTCCTCAGAAGACAGGTGTGTTGGAACGTTGCGTATCGCATCTGAAAGCCAAACTGCTGATGGAAGTTTCAGCTGGAAAAGAGAAACTTGTTTATGGTCCACTCGGGTAGGATGATCTTTGTCTCCCAAGGGCTTCACCTGAGCTGGCTTGCCCCACTGCAGGGCTCTCTGCCATCCTGCACAGCCTAAGGCAGTAAGCCACCCAGGGAGCTGCCTTGACTTCACCAGCTCCACTCCTCTGCATCATTTTTGCATCATAGAGTCATAGAATGGTTAGAGTTGGAAGGGACCTTAAAGATCATTTTGTTCAAACCCCCCTGCCGTGGGTGGGCAGGGACACCTCCCACCAGACCAGGTTGCTCCAAGCCCCATCCAGCCTGGCCTTGAACACCGCCAGGGATGGGGCAGCCACAGCTTCTCTGGGCAACCTGTGCCAGTGTCTCACCACCCTCACAGGAAATAATTTCTTCCTGGTGTTTCCTGATCTAATCTAAATCTCCCCTCTTCCAATTTAAAGCCATTACCCGTTGTCCTGTCACTACAATTCCTGACAAAGAGTGCTTCTCCAGCTCTCCTGTAGGCTCTCTTCAGATACTGGAAGGCTGCTACAAAGTCCCCCCAGAGCCTTCTCTTCGCCAGGCTCTTCATGGGAGAAGTGCTCCATCCCTCTGACCATCTTTGTGGCCCTCCACTGGACCCATTCACACAGTTCCATGTCTTTTCTATGTTGAGGATGTCAGAGCTGGACACACTACTCCAGGTGGGGTCTCAAGAGAGCAGAGCAGAGGGATAGAATCACCTCATCATCAGTGAAGTGACTCTGCTTAAGACTAGCTCACCACTTTTAATAAAAAGTAATTTTACTCAAGCTATTAAGAAGGAGCAGTCTGTAAGTTATACATTTAGATGAAATGAAGCAAATCACCTACAGCGCCTGAGAAAAAATGATTTCCTAATTATTTTTACACAAGAGAAGAATGTGTTGGGATGGATAGGAAGAGAGGCCATTTCACAAAGGGATCCAAAGTAAATTCATTGCATAATTTAGAAATATGTTAATATTTCCCCCACCTATCTTCTTTGACATCTTGATATCTTTGACAGAGGACAAAGGAATTGTAAATATGCCAATAAAAGTCAAATTTGCTGTTTAGTTATCTAAAGAACTAACCAGCAGAGTAGCGAAAGGGAGCATTTTTTGTTATTTCACCCCTGGTGCTTTTCTACTCTTGCCTGCTTTTCCTGGTTCTTCACCTACTGGTTAAAGCCTCAGCTCCATGCAATCACTAATAAAGATAGATCCCCAGTCCTGAAGAGCTTATATTCTAATTTAAGATAAACTCCAACAAGAGAATAGCAGACAGCAAGAGGGAAGCAAAGGCTAAGGCAAGACCCTGACAAAACACATACGTATTCCCATCTCCATGCACTGTTTGGAGGATACTTCCCTCTCCCCTTTTAAAGAATAAAGACACAGAGGAGAAAAATTGGGATATCTTTATTCAATGAGAAGAAAGCAAGAAGTAAATCAGCCAAAAGCACAAGAAAAAAAAAATAGAGCTCTTCACTCTCTTATTCTCATTCTTGGGTTTGGAAATAAAGTTACACACTAATTTTATTTATTCTGCTGTTCAGATTCAGGCTGAATGGGTGTTCAAGCACTCACAGCTCAGCCGCACCAGAGTAATTTTCTCTACAGGCTGTGCTTTCTTACTAACAGACAGAGTAGGTGCTCCTTCTGCTGCACTTGTTCGATTAATTACAGATGTGTTTTCTCTGGGAAATATCCTAAACACTATTTTCTGCAGACTGTTTCTGAATCACAGACCTATAACCCACAGTCTCCTGCTCAAGGTTCCTACTTAAGAAGGCTCAGATCTCTGATGTTTTCCTGTAAAAATAAAGTTTAACAAGTACTTCATTTTTCAGTTACTGAACTGTTAAACTCCTTTTTTTTTTTTTTTCTTACACGTGTTGTGTTACCTCAGGTCCTTGAAAAAGATGCTGGTATTTACAAGCCCATATTATGTTTTCTTTCTTAGGAAAGGTCAATCATTTGAAGATATTAAATGATTTTACTGACTAGGTAGGAGATCTTATTGAGTATACCTTGGGATAATATTTATATTTTTTGCTATTTATTCACTGCATTACAGACGCTTTAAAGCCAATTATCCAAGTTAATACCAAAAAGGTGAGCAATCTCATTGCTTACCTCCTGTGTATGGGTTTTCTTTCACTTTTACAAATAATGATTTATGCAAAGTCACCAGGACAGCTATTACTTCCATTGTGGAGTTTATTATCTCCAAGATGAGAAGACAAGTCATTAAGCTCTCATAGAAGGATTAGCGTACAGAAGGATCACTGCATTGTGATTTTCTGGTTACATGGTTCAATACAATGATGGTTTAAGGAAGTAAAAGCCAATTTTAGCACCGCCGTTACAGAACACTGTATGTCGTCAATAGGCAGTTATAAATACTATCTCCAACACGAGTTACTTCTCCGTAAAGGGGTCTTTCTATCCTTCCCCAATGGGATCAGTAATGCATGAAAATGATTTGTGATGGTTTAGGGTTTATTTTTCATATTACCTAAAAATGTTTGTTCTGTTACATCTTTTAATCTAAAAGTCCTGTAACATGGCAAACTTCCTCTTGAAGGTCCTTTTCATGTTTGTGTACCTTTTCACTTAACAGATGAGTTTTCAGAAATAACCAACCTAATTAATTTCTTCTTAAGGATGATATTCTCGATACTTTGCTGCAGCATTAATTCAAAATACATCTTGCACCTTACACTGAAGATGCCCTCTCTGGCACACAGTGTGACAAATTAGTTGTGTCCATTCCAAAACAGAAATATAATGTTTAGAATTCTCCCATTTTTTTATGAGAGTAAAAAGGAGGACATAAAACATATTTGACTGGGTTTTATGCCTAACGGTATAAAAGCATTCGAAGCACTGCTCTGTTCTGCAAGAAGCTCAGGCCTGGGACCTCATTTGATCACAGGTTTTGGCAATCAAAAAAATTATCTGCATTACTCATTGAAAACCCAGTTTTCTTGCCCAATGGGAAAAAATTCACTAGCTACAGCACTGTCCACCACACCTTGGCAGCCGAGACATGCCAAACAGAGAACTAGCAAAAAGCACGTGGCTGGGGAATGACAAGGAATGGTATCTGAGTATCACCACTCTTGAGTACATATATACTGGACTGCCAAGATTTAAAAATTGCAAGTGTTCTCAAGGAAATGAGTCAAATATTGCCTTCTGTTATAGTCCAGATTAAAAGAGACCCATGCTTCTGTTATGGACCATATAGCTCATGTGATATGTAAGATATGTTCCTTATGGACTGACATGTCACATGGTACTTTGATAACCCTGAAACATGGGACTCACCCTGGTCAAAGGGAAAGGATAAAACAAACACGATGCACTCATCACTGAGGTTAGAGATAAAAATGGGAAGGGAGAATTAAAGCCTTCCCTTCAGAATTCTGCACTCTAGAGGTACAACATAGCTGTCCGGAAAAGAGCTAAGGTGGCAGAGCTTCACCTAGGGCTTTTGTGAAATCTGACAGGAATGCAGAGTTAGGATGTGAAAATGGGTACACTCTTTGTGGTGAAGAGCTCGCCTTCTCTGTAGGTGCAAGCAGTAACTGCTAAGAAAGGTAATGCTTTGTAAGAGAAGCCATATTGTGCAGGACAGTAGAGAAGTGTTTAGCAAAGATCCTTGGACATGATGAGGGAAAGATTGTGAGGTTCATAACCTTGAAGAGAGTTTTTCTGTGTAAAAATTGAAGACAAGTAATCTTCAGCAGCTGAAAGTTATGGTAGAACACGCGCACAGGATCTGATAAAGATACAACCGGAGAGAATGTATCAGACAGGAGGACTGAAAAAATCAACATACTAAGGAGTAGATGTGGACAGAAACTGCCAATAAACTAATGGAGTGTGTCTTTGGAATGCACTATATGAATTTTTTACCTTCTGTAGAAAGCTCTTGATGAACCAGGAGGTTGTGTCCTGCTTCCATTCCCCATTATTTCTAAAAGATCCAAAGATCCTCTTTATGCATCGCTTTTTCAGATTTGTTTTTGAGCCAGACATGGTTGTATTTTGATGTTTTCACATAGATAGCTGTACAGCTTTTGAAGGAATAAAGCTAAAGTAATATCAGCCAAAACCTTGGAGATGACTGTATAAAACTGTGGGAATCACCTGTTCCTACTGAAAGTCCTAGTTTGAAAATGCGGTAACTATATTTAAGTGTGCACGTCTTGATCTAACAGATCAAGAAACTTTCTTTGCCATCAACTTGACCTGATGATCATTTTAGCTAGAAAGATTATTCTGTAATAAATATGAAAACAACATGTCCCTCAATTTACAGATTACTTTTTGTTAGAGGAAAAAGCACAAGGAAAACTAGTCGTATATGGTTAAGAAAATGTTTGATGGAGCACTTTATCTATTTCCTTCTTGATTCCAATTCCACAGCTAGTGATGTAGCTCATCTTCAAGTCTTAATTTAATCCTAATTCATATATCCAATAAGAAGCATATCTAAAATTGGTTTAAACCCATAGAGATGGAGAAACCGAAGTTCATTCAAATCTTATCTTCCACCACTGACTACAGAAATACACTCTTACACATAATTTAGGTGCTAGAATTAGGTAGAGAGAAAAGAATTCAAGTCTATCTGTTCTAGATCTGCACAAAGTACTTAGACATGCTGCTGTTTTGTGAAAGGAGTGAGAAATGATGAGACATTTTTGACCCATGGTAAATTTATTGACTTCCAGAAGCAAGTGCCACATCTAATTTAGTCAGTAGGAAGTAATTTATCACTAGCCAGTTCACCACTATGCAGTGGCCTAGAACGATGGGGTTCTAATTAAATATTAAAAATTAACAGAGAAAAGCTGTATTTAATAAAACTTCCCTCTGCAGTAGGCCAAGATGCATGAATTAATAGATTCTAAGCCCAGGAGGGGCTATTATGATAATCTAGTCTGACTTTATAGGTAACATAGGCTAAAGAGCATCAAAATTCTTGCATTTAGTCAGCAATTGTTTTGACTACAGGTGTTCTTTGAAAAAAAAAAAAAAAGGATATTCTATATTGATTGAAAGACTTCTAGAGTGGAGAATCTACTACATCCTTTGGTACACTCTTGCAGTATTTAATTATTGACATTCCTAAGAAAGCGTGCCCAACTTATTTTTGTCAAAATTCAGCTTCCAAGCATTTGACTGATTTATGTCATCGTCTGCTAGTTTAAAGTGCTGTCTGCTGCAGCTAGGTCTGCCTCCTGCAGGTACTTGATTACATCCCCTCTTAAACAACAGAAGAGATGAGTTTTAAACAGCCATTTTGAAGTGAATGAGTAATAAACTGAAAGCTTTTCCCAAATTTTTGCTCTTGATACCATTATGTTGTTTCAAACTGGAAAAGTTGAACACATCATCAAATATATCTTTAGATGTAATCACCAACAGTAACTCAAAAGCAGCCTCAGCTTTGTTGCAACTTTTTCTATTTATTATGTTCTTTTCTCTACTTCTTTAATATCAAGCCTGTAACTGTTTTTAAAAAGCATACCAAGTGTTATGCAGCAAAGAATAAGTAGTTAACGTCTTAAATTCATTTTTCTACGCTTATTTAAAACTTTTTACTTTTTATATTTTCAATAAAATGATGCTCTTATGAGTCAGAACTTTAAGACCATATTATTACTAAGAGTAAATTTTAGAAGTATATGGGATGCGTTGGAGCTTTTGTTCATTGTGTTTACCTTGAAGAAGATGCTGGTTTTAAAAGTGGGGTTCATTATGATTTTGAAAATACTTGGAAGACTTGAGAAACGGGTACTTTTGTAAAAGCTTGATCGTCTGTGGAATGATGTCTAATGTGTGCTAAAAATTAACAGAAGGTTATTTAAGGCCCAAATTAATTCTTCCAGGCTCTTAAGATATACTGAGCTTGGTAAGTGTTCATCACTAAATATTCTGCAGCAGTGCTTACAGTGTATAATGAATAACACTCAGCAGTGATAGCGAAGCATCATCCTTATTCCTTCAGTGCAAGTTTTTCTCAATTCATTCATCATTTCTTCCAGCTTTTTACAGTTACTCCATAAAATCAGCCACACTCTATATTCAACAAAAAGGTTATCAAAAATAGAAATGTCTTGAATGTTAAATTTGTTTAGTAAGTATCAGAGATCTATGAATATGGAGAGAGTGAGTTTATCATATAGAGTATAGAAATATCCAAAAGGGACCAGATCTGTCAAGTCAAATGGAAAACCAAAATAGATGTCCCCAAGCTAGGAATCTCTTACAGCAATACACATTCTTGTTTGTTTACTTCTGGCATTTCAGTACCCCATGTTCTCTAACATTATTGGTTTAGTTTTGGGAAGGTACTAGTTTTTTAATACAGCTTTTTAACAAGTTCTGAAGTTTGTTTTCCAGCATAATCGTTAGCCTGTTTCACTTTTTGGTTACAGGCATCTTGGCTGTCTTGTCTAAATTTAACACAAGCAGGAGACTAACTGCTCAAAGACCAAGAAACATAAAAGTCAAAGTTAATATAGTTTGTCTGGCAGCTGTAGAGTAGCCCAGTAGTCACTGAAAAAGGTCATTAATTTTCATGCAATTAAATATAATTAATAAGACACCCCAGGAGTGTGTGTTTCTGAGAGATAATGTCAGCCCTTGGGTGTGACCTACCGTGTGATGTTATCCCAGCATGGCTCAAATTCCATACTCCTCCTGAGTTAATAATATTAATTTTTCCTTCTAAAGTCTACTTTGGTAACTTTGGTTATTGACTTTCATCCCCATGGTCTGCAACATTAGTATCACAATCATTCTGAATGTGCAGAAGACACATAACAAACTGATTGCCAAACTAAGTTAGCAATAGAGAGAGAGGTCAAACCATGGACAGCATATGTCATGTGCTAGCAGAGCCTCAAAGAAATACCCAAAACCAAAACAATAGGCTTCATAAGCCAGTTGCAAAACCTACATGATATATCTAGCACAGTTAATCAAAGACTAGAGCCTTAAGGCACTGTGGTCTTGACAACACAGAAACACCTAATTATTTGCTAACAAAATCCAAAACCTCACTGAGAACTCAAGGTTTACAGGTAGTGTGCTGCTGAGGATGCCTTTTAGAGCCCCCTGCAGTTAAGGATCACTTATGGTCTACCTTACATGTGAAAAGGAAATACAGATTCAGCTAGAAATTATGAGCTGGACACTAGCTTGAGTAGCAAGCAATGAGCAGAGGAAAAGGAAGAACAATACTAGAAACTACTAAGACGACTATCCTACTTTAGAGTAGAGCAGAGCTAACTTTCAGTTTAATGAGAGAGGCTCTTCTTTATACTTGTTAGCTGTGGCAACCAAGGTCAGCTGACTTGGTTGTTTACCCCATGGAGGGGTTGCACCTGTGGGGAGGAGTGGACAGATCTGGTGACCCAAAATGACCAATAGGGTATTCCATCCTATCTGTCGTGCTCAGTATAAAAGCTGAGGGAACAAAAGGGTCAGTTTAGCTCTTCCTTGGCTCCTTTTTGGGGGTGTTTCTTTGATGTTTGTATGATTCTACCTTTGTTTCCTGTTGGAGTGTTTTGGAATACAGTTCCTGTTTATCACTGAGATCTTTCTGTGCCTACTGATGCTATCTCCCTAGGAGCTATATGTGGTTTTCTATGTATATAGAGTATTCATTTCATTTTTTCCTTTTTATTTTCTTATTAATATCTTATTATGTTAGTTTAACTTCTTTCCTAAACTCATAACTCTCTTTCTTCTTCCTCTTCTTAGAGCAAGAGGTAAAAGAGCATGTGTTGTCTTGTCATTGGCCAGCCTGGCCCAAACCACAATGGTTAAGGAAGGTTCTCTGTAGCTATTTTCTGTGCTACTGCAAGAGACACGGGAGTTGGAAAAGGAGGTAAGGTATCATGGAAACTATTGCTGTTTCACTGGCAAGTTGCAAAATGGTGTTGGTCTCATGGAGCAGCAAACCTGATCAAGGAAATGTAAAGGTCATCAATTAGGAAGTCCAGTTTCATTTATAGTTGGATGAATCGAAGGGGATATCACTAAAACAGAACTTCAGAAGGAACAGATTCTTGTGCCTTGGACCCAATATTCTGGGGTTTGTAAAGCAGTTTGTCATGTTGTGTTCAGGCTGTGAAATAATGTTGTGTGGCTTGTCTCCCTAGCAGTCAAGTGTTTGGTGATGCAGGGATGAGACATTACATTACTTCTGGCAGCACAATGGAAATTCTTAAAAATTACCTAAATCTGGAATCTTCCCCAACAGTAACTAAGACAGCTCAAAACAGCATAATTTTAATGAAAAATTGCTTTCTCTATATATATGTTCCAGAGTTTGTCAGTAGTTAGAATGTAAAAGAGTCTTCTATTTCTGCACACTGAAGTTCAGAAAGAGTTCAGATTCCAGCTTTATCTTTCAAGCATCTGTAGTACTTGTGAATCTTGTTCACTGTGATATATTTGATTGCAATGACATTCTCCTTCAGAGTTTGTATGGTTATGTTTCATGTTCTCATCATTAACATATCTCTGCCTTATTATGTATGGCCTATCCGAAGGATTCCCTCTCTGCCTGTGAAATGCTCCATTCCAGCAGACTGTAAAATAAACCTCTTATGGAGGATTTTGAACAGGTTGGAAGGAGGTACATAGTTAGCTGGGGAGCAGACCATGTTAATGGTGGCAAGATTCAGTGTAACTGTATTTATTATATGTTAGTTACATGAATGTGCTTACAGCCTTAGGCATAGGAATCTGTTATTGCTGTAAACTTAAGAAATAAAATAACTTTATTATTTAAAAATTCAGAATTCATAACTGCAACAATATCAACTTTTAACTAACAGAATCTCTCTTTTCCTCTCACCGTAAAGAAATCATTGGAAAGAATCCAATCCCCTGTATCTATAGATATTTCATACTTTGAAAATACTCTTTTGGTAAGAAATGAGGTGACCAGATGTCCCATTTTTTTCTAGAAGATGTAGTGTCCCTACTTTCTTTCTTTTTATATGGGTCACTTTATCCCAGGTTTCAAACCCTTATCAAACTTCACAGAAACAGTAACTCAATCATCTTATCCTTCAAAACTCTAAAAAAAATAAAAATCCTGGAAGATGCAGGTTTAGGTTTCCAAATCTTTATAACAGCTTTTCAGCATCATATATATGAAGCCTGTTGGGAAGAAATAACAAAAATAACCCCCCCAAAACAAAGGAAGGTTTAAAAAGGCAAATTAAATTAGATCTCTGCTACAGCATCCACTGCATATGTCCACTCAGGCGGTCTGCCAAAAGTATTTTAATATAATAGTCATTCATCCATAGACCCATAACTGGTATAAGCAATTACATAATGCTTCTAATGATTCTGGTTGTTGCTTATCTAATCCCTGTAGCTTGCAGTGGTGAAAAGGTGTTCCCAATTGACACCTGGGGTAGAGCAAGGAGAGAAGAACAGTCCAGAGCTGCTTTAAATCTCCAGATAAGCAAAGGTGAGAGATTTCTGACAGTACCAAGATGAAATGGGGGATCATATTACTGGAGAAAAAGAGAAATGGTCCAATAGGCCAGGTCTTGTTTGCATTTTGAATATTTGAAAACTTCTCCTTTCCATTAAAAGTTAGGCTTGGAGTGAAACAAATGCCTTTTTCCTTTTTTCTATGATAAAAAAAAAAATTGCAGCTAATATTCTTCCAAGAAAAGTGGCTAATTGGGAGCTGGTAAATATCATGAGCAGATGAGTGGGAAGTGGCTTGTGCAGTAAAAGTTTGTTAGAGGTCTGCAACACAGTGTGGTTGGGAGACTAAAATATGTGCATGAGGTGATGACTCATTACTTTCCCAAGCTGTATTATTTCCTTTGACCATCTTGTCCATCCTGATGTTTCAAATTTATTTGGGGTAAGGGCTGATTATAACCTTTTGGGGAGCACAAGAGGGTGGGGACAATATACTTCCCCCTTGTAAGGGCAAGTATTACTTGTGTGAATACCCATAGGTTTTTTCATTTCTATGGTGTTCTAAGTGGGAGTTTAAGACAATGTTTGTGAAACATCAGATAATCTCTAGTCTTTTAAATTCTGTTCTTTTAAGAGTTAAATTTATATATTGCAGCCCTTAGATCACAGTCTACCCACTGCTCAAGTAACCCTTCTAACAGCAGAAGCTGAATGTCCTATTTCAATTATTACCATAGTTTTAGGATTTTTATGGCCTCTTTTTGATTTTTCTAGAGCTAAATAAAGTTTGGCTGTAGAGCCATTAATGTGAGGTTAGCACACTTTTATACCATGACTGTAGGAAGCCTTTTTGCTTCAACAAAAGTCAGTATCTGACTTGGTTGTTTGCTTGTCTCTACAACAGAGTTCATTTATCTTCCATGAAACAAAATGACTATTTCATGAGGAAGTAGTACACTGATTAAAAAAAAGAGATCTTGGGAAGGTAAGATGGATATATAATATATCTGAGAGAAATGCTCAAAGAAGATTCAAACACAAGGCTGTCTGCCTGAGACTTGACTGGCCACCAGCTGTTAGGGTTGAAGAATACCAACTTCCAACACTGAAGAGGAGGTGGCATCTCACATCCTCTCCCCGGTTCCCAAATGACCAGGTGTTGTCTCTAGGTTGAATGGCAACATAATGCTCTGCCTGGGTGAACTGGGAAGCAAGGGTGAGATTTACCTTGGTTTTAAGTAGGCTGCCATTGCCTCCCCTCAGGGAGATGTACAAAAGTAATGAGAGATGCTTTGTTCACTCCAATGAGGAATATATATTGTGTATATTAAGCAGAAAATGCTAATTGCTGGTACATGCCTTTGCTGCTGTCTGTCAAGGTGGGGTTTTTTTAAGGTTTCCAGAATTAGAAGTTTTATCTCAACCCAAGAAGCACATTAGTTCTTAAAAGCAAGAAATGTTTAAGAAAGCAATACTTTTGACCAAATCTCTCATGTCAAGTAACATGGTAGAGTGGCTCCTCTATGAGTTAGTCTAAGGTTTGTCCAAGACCAAGCACCTCTTTGTGGGTATTATGTATAATACTAAATAGATCTCTCCTTTAAGCTTTTGGTAGGACAGCACTATATTTTCAGGAAGAAAAGAGTGCCAGGTTCTTGTTACACCTCTTGAAAACTAATCAAAGTCTCTTTCTCGGTGACCACAGCCCCTGGCACTCACAATATGCTTCCACAGTTGGGCAATCGGCAAGATGAAACCCCTGTCTGGTGAGCGAACTGCGGCTGTCTCAGGAGTTACGTGTCCTCCATCTGCTTCTACTCACCAGCTGTGCTTGGGCCCCTCGGGCAGGGGCAGGAGAACTGGATGCACATAAAGTGTCTCTTCAGTGTGATCAGTGCAAATAACTGTGTTTGGGTTGTCTAGGAGGCAGAGAAGGAAGAGAGATGCACTATTCCGCTACCCCCCATCAAGGCCCGTGTGTGTGGGAAGAGTGGAAGTGCTCCTCAGATGCAGAAGAAGGAAAAGTTAGAGAAGTCCATACCCTGGACCTCTCCTTGGCTCTCACAAAACTGTAACAGGAGCCAAAGGAGTCTGACAACTACGATTCCCTCTTTTGGGTTGCTGTCAAGCTCTGTATTTCACTGTCTTTGGCATGGACAGGCTGATAAACACCAGGCCTGCTATTTATTACATCAGCTACTCAAATGGGTTTGAACGCACATTTCCTTCAGCACATATTCCTCTCAGCCTCAAAGATGGAGCTGCTGCAAAGTTCAGTACATTTAAGATGACTGTAGATGGTGAGGAAGGGTAGAATTTGTCACAGATGATCACATTCATTTTGCAAAAATAAGTTTATTGTACTTGGCATAGCAATAAGAAAGCGTAGCTAGCTGGCCAGTCAGCCCTAAGAAAAAGTGAGCAACATCTGTTTAAGTCTCTGAAGTAACACAATCCATGCATGGCATTAGGTTATGTTGCATCATTTAACACAACATAAACCTCACTCACCTTTTCCTCCCTTCTAGTGCTATTTTCTTCTAGTTTGTTCTCACCCTAAGTGCCTGCAAAAATGCTTAAGTGTCTTTGCTGCTTCAAATTCCTGCTTTTTTTCTTTTTTTCTCTGACTTCAACTCATGTAATTTTATTTTTTTTCCCCTATGCTGTCTTTCTGGGAACCATTGCACCCACATCCAAGAAGTGTTATCTCTCCGTTCTGTGTCTTGTTGTAAGATGTTTTGTGGGTTTTTTTTTTGACCAGAGTGCTGTACAAAAATAATTGTATTGTTATGCCAGAGACATTCTTATACAGAAAGAAGCACAAATCATATTTAATCAAATTTAATGAAAGATTGCCATCAGGTGTCTAAATGTCTCACTTGCCTGCTTAGTTGAGTTATGGCAAACAATGGTACCCAGAAACTTAACGTATGTAATAATTCAACATTTTTTTTATTATGTGGACCTACTTTGTGCCAGCTCCACTGAACTAATTTACAATAATGGGACTGAAAACACCCTAATTCAAATACAAAATAGGAAGAAATATTTCTTTATTTTTCTTGTTTCAGAGTGATTGTTTCATTTAGAAATATTAATAAGCTGATAAGTGAGTCTCTTCATTATAATATAATGCTCAGTTGCGTAGGGAGCTATTCTTTATTCAGTGGGTTACATGCTAGTGTATCATGGGGAGAGGAGATGTATTAGCCTGTATTCAGAGTTTGTATTAGGAAAAAAAATGAAACCATAGGGTAATAGAATAGCATCTTTTATACTAGTGCTGCTGTCTGAAAACAGAAGGACAAGTTTTAAATGGGAAATTCTAAGCAGTATCTGCTAGAGAAGTCACATCTACATTTGCCCATTTGCCTGTCTACCTGGCTGTGCAGTTGAGGTAAATCAACTAAGCACTTCCTAATACCATTGATTCAAAACAGAAGGGCCATTAGAAATTGTGCCTGTCTATGTAGTTATGTGGCTTCTGTAACCAGTTTCTAGCACCTCAATTTTTTTTTTTCCTTATTTTACAACAAGAAACTGTGCTGCTAAACGCTTTTCAAATAGTATAGTATGTGTGATGGACCAAGGCAACGAGTGGCCACAGGATTGCTGGAGTTAAGCCCATTCACCTATTATGTTTTCAGCATATAGGGATAGTCTGCACTGAGGAGTGCTGCATCCAGAGGTCTACACAGCAGAATCAGAGCGACACAGATACTGCAGAGGTGTACGGCAGGAATAGTAGCTGCATATGAGAAGCAGCCGCTCACTGCTCTTCCAGACTTAATTAGCTCTTCTCTTCAAATGAGCTAATTAGCCTGAGCACAGCCCTGCACTGACACAACCATACCAGTCCTGGAGCTGACTCATTAGCTGGCTTGATATCCTCTTCTCTCACTAATGTGGATACTCGCACAGCTCTGAAGAAAAGTGTGTCCTGGTAGTTAGGTACTAGCTTCTGCACTAATTAGTATCTGAACGTTTTATAAAATGTGTAA
>VXBJ01003889.1:0-14422 GCA_013400055.1 Nycticryphes semicollaris | reverse complement strand
GGGAAAGAAATCAATATCCCGAAGCTTAGTGGTTAGAGCACTCATCTAGAAAGAGGGAGGAAAGCAGGTCAGATCCTCGTTTTTACAAACAGGTGTAGGTAACTATCCCTTCTGATTCTCAGTTAATTTTTTCACAGTTATCAAGAATGGTCTCAAAAGATACCTTTTGTAGAACCTGAAATAAAGAGAGTGGTGTGGGTTTCATTAGGGTTTTTTTTTTTTTCTTTAAAATTCTTGGTTCTTCCACTAAACCAAAATTCAATTACCAGCAGAGCCCTAATAGCAAACACAGATTATTGACTGCACTTGAGGCCAACCGCAATGAACTACTGCCTGAGGGTTAAAGCCATTCCTAGGATTAGGTAATATTGCCTGAAGCCAATCGAAAGGAGCGCTTTAATACCTTTGGGCAATAGTTTACTGCAATTTCCCTCAGACCCAGTCAGTGATTAATTAACCTTTTAGAATCTTCTGGGTTAATGGAAAGTTTGCACTGGAAAGCTCCACAGATTGAAACATGAACTGAGACCATCAGCAGCAATAGCAGAATAGACATGGTGTTGGTAGATGAACCACTATTTTCAATGGATTTTAGGCTGTTGCTTCAGCCTGAGGGCAGTACTATGCCATGTTCATAGTCAAACAAGCTTAGAAAGGGTTTTTGCATGTATAAAATAACCACTGTTTATCTTATAACTGATAATTATCTAAAACCGACTCAGCTCAAATTCTGTGTGCTTTCAATCAACGATAGATGAGAGATATATAGAATGACAACAAGGAGCCCAAATGAAGAAATGATGATCCATATTTCTACTCACCTCAAGCCTTGTGGGTATTTGGAGGTCAATGTCAGCTGCATCCAATATAAAGAAAGATGTTTGTGAATTGTATTTGAATAATAAGACCAAACTCAAAGCACATATTGGGAGAGTAATTGGGCTACTTAATAAAAGCATCTTTAAAAGATTATCAGCTCAACAAGTGTCAAGAATAAGTAAAATAACACAGTCCTACCAGATGCCTACCGACTGTCAGTAGCACACTTATTGAAGATTTCAGCATCCCTGAGTTCTGAAACTGCTACAAGTTAAGAGACTATATTAAATGCAGGTCACTTCCAAATCCCTAAAGCCAGCACTGCAGCAAGACATTTAAATGATGACACAATGAGTTACAGTCTGCCAGCTTGGCACAGATTCAAAGTGGCAGCAGCTGAGGTGTGCTTTAAAAATAGGGATTTTTTTAATTGGATTCAAAATCAATTAAAATCCCATTAGAAACATAATTGTAGTGATACAAATCATAAAATAATATCTTTTACAATAAACTATAAAACTGAGGAAGCTTACATAATTAATGCTATCTGTGGCACAGATAGACCCATGCTTTTCAATCACGTACAACCCGCATGTCAAGGGAGTGCCTTTGAAAAGTAGAGAGCACAGTTCCAATAGGAGGTCAACATGTATGCCATAGGATTCCGAGTGTGTTTCTTTGATTTCCCCTCCCTCCTCAAAGCCCCAGGTCATACATTGCTTTTGGAGGTTAAACGCCAGCAAATCTAGATTGTAAAACAATGAGACATGCAATATGATGGCGGCAGTCGATTCAGTAAAGCGGCTAGCGGCCATCCATCACATTTTTGATCCCTGGATGAGAAAATAATCAGCCAATTTTCTGCCAGTCTTGAGTCAGTGCATGTCTTAGGCAATGAAGTTGTGCCCCTTTATGTTGAGAACGAAAGTGCTTTAATTGCTTTTGGACCAGAAATTAAGGGTCCAGGTAAAGACAAAAAAAAAAAAAAAAAAAAAAAAAANAAAAAAAAAAAAAAAGTCAACATCACTTATGCCAAATATCAAGATCAAATTTTTAGTTTATTTGGTCATTAATTCCAGTTTTCCTGAGTTGCCAGCTTTGCTTAGCCTCTTCAAGCGAAGCCACCCCCATAGTTTCAAGTGCTGGCACTCAGTTCTTCCACGGCGTGCTCTAGGCAAGGTTGGGTTATTATCTGTTTATTCTTGTGGGCTTCTAGTGCTTTATGCTGGTGTTTGTACTATGGTGAGTAAATTAATGATCCGATCATTTTCCAAAGAGCTGAAATGGGAAAGACACCTTTAAAACCTCCTCTTCAGATTCATACTAAACTTAGCTTTTCAGTTTCCTCCACCCTAATCTTGTTTTATACATCATTTTTTAAACAATATTGCATTAGTAAAAGCTGCCAGTCACACTCAAATTTTCTTTTTTATTATTTTGCAATGATGCTTTAAATATATATTCCTGTAAAGATTAAGTATATAATTTAATTGTCCTTGTATCAGATGAAAAAAACCATGATTCCCCACAGCAGCCTATTGACTCCTTCAACCTTGCCTCTTGAAACCTTACTGAACGCAGAAGCTGATACTGCAGGTTTTATATTTATAATGATTAATTAATTCTGCACTAAGCAATGTTCCTGACTGCAAGAACAAAATCCACTTTAGAAAACATAAATGACAGCTTGCCTAAAATAATTAACACCAGTGCTGATAGAATTGGGATGTTCTCCCTCTGCTTTACACTGGCGTAGTTGAGAGAATTTAATTACTAATATTTCTGACTAGCAGAAGAATTGCATTAAAGGAGCACTTGATGTGGCAGGATTGAAAACTCGTATACAACATGTTACAGAAATATAATGCAGATGGGATCAACCCTGGTTAAAAATGAAGATATAATTAACCCACAGTCCCACAGTTAAGCATACAAGAGTATTTCCTTTTTTTTTTTTTTGAGGAAACCAAATCATGTCAAAAATAACCTGCATGAAATTGTTGTCTGATTCAAATAGCAGGTAAGGTTTGGCTATGCAGCACAGCAGCTCTGGACTCTTCCATCTCTGTGCAGAGTAAGTCTGATAAGGTCTGTCCTGGGGACAGGAAGGTTTCACTCAGTGAAAAGTGGGTGTTTCGTAGCCTGGAAAGGACTGTCCTTCCCCCTCAGCCAGAGCAGGAACTCTCTGCTCGGTATTTTCTATTTGTTAGGGATGGAATTTGGCCCTTAGCGTGCTGAATAATGTAAACATACATGTTGGTTTACATGAGGCCTTGAAACAGGACAGCTCTTCCCTGGAAGGGGACAGTGGGTATTTTCTGTGGGCGAGATGGCTTTATCTGCCAATTCTAGCATCATGTAGCTGCTTACAGAATTTATTAACTTCAAATTGAAATCTTAGGTGACTGGTTCCTGTGATATAAACAAATGTGGCATAAGAGTCTGCAGTATTTTCCTTTGAATTGCTGGTAAGATTGCATAAAATTATGGTAAAAATGCAGACTCTCAGCCAGAGAAAACAATGCAGAGTTACTGTCACACTGTGTTTTAAAAAGTGAGGTCTTCTGTGAATAAAATGATATGATAAATACCATCATGGCTCCCTGTTAATCCTTGTCACCATGAAACCTCCCTATTTTACACGTGTACAGTTTAAAAATCTGATTATTGGCAATGAAATTCCTGTGAGTCTATATCCTTTCTTGCAAACCCGTATACAAGTCAGCAGGATGGACACACGTCTCCACACTACCTGCCAAGGATACTAGTGTTCCCTGGGTGGAGTTCAGGGACCTTGCCATCCCTCAGAAGTGCAACTTTATGAATGTGCAGATACCTACAGCACACAAACTTCTTTTTTCTTATATATGTTTTTCTTTCGCGTTACATGAAGAACCTGAGAGCTGAGTAAGTCAGGTATTACAACGTGTCCTTCCCATCACCGGCAGATTTTCAGCACAAATGTCAGCCTTTCTTCTTTTATTGGTTGGGGCTGTCACAGAAAACTTCAACTTTATCAAGGGCCCAGATCTGGAAGGGAGAAAGTCCTTAAAAATAAAATGAAGAGCCATCTGGCCTATTTTCCAACGTGCTCCATCTCCTCTAGTGGCTTATGGGCATATGTTTTGCCTACACACAGCCTTGCTTAAAGGTGCAATTTTGCATTGCCTGTAAACCCGTCCCTCTCACTTGTGAGTGAAACAAGGGAGAACCAGAAGGCTTGATTTACTGAAACAAATGGAGGCACATGTAAATTGTCTTCCTAAGGCAGTGCATTCTCTGCACCCTAGGTGGGATTCCTCCTAATATGTAGCAGGGATTGGAAAGGGCATGAGAAAGCAATCTGTAACCTCTCTTTAGGTATTCCTGCTTAATACTAATTATTACTTAATAATGCATAGCATTTATATTTCCTTGTAAATGTTAAAAGTGCTGTAAAAGCATTAACTGGTTAATTCTCAGGACACCCATGAGAGGTGGGCATATGAGTATTATCTCCATTCCATACTTCTTTCCATAATAAGGGAACAATTAAAATGAAATTGATCAGCTAACTTTATAGAGACCCTAATTCCTACAAATAGGAAATAATAGGTCTAAATGAGTATACTTCTGGGTGTTTAAAAGCAGTATTCATCAGCTGGATTACAGCTGATTTTTCAATGTAATTAACTTTGTATCCAAAAATCAACTTTATTGGTTCACTTCTAGTATATTAAGCACAATAGGAGGGATGCCCCATTTTCTCTGGCAATAATCAGATTCCCTTCAGCCTTGTAATTGATTCAAGCAGGAACCATATTATTGTCTAGTAAAACAGAGCATCCCTCCTATTATCCCTTAAGTAGCAGTCAGTCTGGGAAGAAAACAGTTACAATGATATATGAAGTTAAGACAGATGCCAACTAAATAGATATCTGAGTAAGCTAGGAAGAAAAAATTAAATAGTTTGCAGAATCAATAAAGGTACTGCTTCAGCTAACCATCGTGCAACTCATCAACTAAACTCTCATTATTATTGTTCATATCCTGAGAGCCCCAATACTGTTAAACACTGCACAGACACTTCACAAGCCCAAGAGGCCTCACAATCTAATTTGTCAGCTTTCATTTCTTTCCCACTGTCTCTGTATCCTCTCTCCTGTAGCATTGCAGTTCCCTGGATTTTGATGTCTCCACATTATTATGCCAGTGCACCCCACTGCCAGAGCATCTGAGGGCTGAGAAGGACTGACCCCTTTGCCCCCTCCGTTACACAGAGCCAGGCACAGAGTGCTGGGGCAAAACCAGCTCAGTCAGTATCATTTACATTTATTTGCTTTTTATTAAAATTATCTGTGCAGGGTACTGTAGTTCTGTTGGGAAATAAACATGATGAAAGCAGTACACTTCTCACAGGTTCTCTGAAGGAAGGTGGGTGTTACTGGTACTTAAAGGAGCTTGGACATAGCAAGAGGAATGAGAGAACTATGTTTTTCCTGGTAGAGGAGCAGGAGTCTGAGAAATGGTTCACTTTTAGTGTCTGAAAGGAAGTCTGTGAGAACGGGATCCACAGCAGTGAGTGACTCCTGCAAGGACTGCTGGGAATACTCCAAGCTATTACTGATTGTGGAAGGCAGGAATCTGACAAGTACTGCTTTAGCCCCAATGTGAGGATGCGCATTCCTTAATACTGGAATCAGCTTCTCTGAAATAAGAAGAGATGGTGCACGTTTACCTTTTCAGATTCATACCTGACCAGCTTTGGACAACAGACTCAGAGAAGAGGCAGGTGACCTGGTGGAGCAGCTTTGAGAGGAACAGCAAACAAATCTGTGCTGCATATTCTGGGGCTGCACTTGGGCTTGAATTTGTCACATCTTCACACGATGGAAGCCATCAGCCTAAGTTATCTCACCATATGTATTGTCTAATTAGGCCTCTGTGGCTCACGGGTTAAAAGTCAGTGGTCCTGTTTAACTGTGTGTTGGAAAAGCAAGGGGAAGCCTCACCAGCTTCCCTCTCTGAGGGAAGAGAATGCCTCTGTCCTAATTTGGACACGGCAGGAGGTTCACAGGGCCAAAGCTCAGACCTAGTTTTGAGCAAGTTCGGGTGTAGATATACTTAACTGCAACTTCTAATGGAGAGGAGGGAGGAAACTACTCCCTTTTCTGTAGATTTGGCAATGTTGCAGTTATACTTACTCTGATCTCTCCCTGAATGGCTTTAATGTCTTTCTTTCTTCTTTGCCCCACACAATCCCCTCACTGAAGGAGATATCTATCATCTGTTCATTCTCAAAACAGACTTAAGAGCCATTATGGGTGGGAAGCAGATGCTAAGGGCAGTTATTTTATTTTGCCAAATCTTAAATAAGAGCATGACATGTAAAGGAGGGGGAGGGGTGGGAGTCTTCATGTTATTTTCTTTCAACTAGCTGTGTTGCACTTGATCTTTATAGCTGCCATCACTATTTGGCAGAGTTGCACATTTAGGAGGACATTTGAAGTATCAACAGACTTCCCTTCCACTCCCTCCAGGCCACTAGTTTAGGAGCAAGTAATCAAAGGAAGGAGTTAAAAGACAATTGAACAATATCAGTTCAGCACTGATCTGCAATTTGTGTAATGCAGTCATATCCAGCTACCTTAATTTGCTTAACTGTTGTCTTCTTTTCTCCTTTCAGATATGGTGTGATGGCCGCAGGCATGCAGCCTTCCCACTTCCCTCACTTATCCAGGACAGCAGGTATATCAGGTTCATTCCATTTGACAAAAAGCTTTATTTAGCATAATTTGGCCTCAAAAGTTCAGATCAGACAGGAGGATTGCAAGCCCCAAGCCAAAAGACTATTCTTGAAGGAACATAAGACATTATAATGGTTACTACAGCTAAAATTTCCCTGTTCCCTGACATTATTAAGCATAACAAATGCTGCCAGAAGGTTCATTGAGTGGGGTGGAACATCAAGAACAACATCTCAGTCTTGAACTTCAATTTAAGAATGAAGAATGATATTTTATTTTGCCTTCCATATTCTCTGTAATATAGAAGGCCAATTTCTTTCCCATTTCATTTCAGAAGAAGCGATGCCTTGGCATGCTTAGTCTGAGACTTTTCTTAAAACCTTGATTATGATTCTAAACAACAGCCATTCATGCTAGTTTTAAGTCATTATTTTACTGATTGTAACGATTCCTTTCATGGATTTTGCTCTTGGAAGGTTTGGGGGGTTGGTGTTACTCTTAATAAATGCGGTTGTAAATGAAAATAAAACAAATATAAATAAACCCTCAATGTTTTAATTTTATTATTAAAAAGTTACATTTTGTTACCTTTCTTTCTTTGGTTCTGTATTGCCTACATTTTTCCAAATTAGTGAATGTAGTTGTTTCAAGGATGGAGAAGTTGTTATTTGCATCTACCAGTGAACAGAAACTTGGTCAACACAGTGGAAGTCAAACCTTTCTCATCAGAGTGCATAGTTCTCCTAGACTGGTCCGAGAAGTGACTTGCTCTGTACAAAGTGTTATAAGGACCATAAGAACTGGGGTGCTTCTTCATGTCATCTGTGCAAAAGGTTCAGCCAGGAAACCAGACCAGAAAAGCAGTCAATATCAACGAGACATCTGCCTTCCAAAAGACTGATATTTTTCTCTGTCAAGGAGATTTTTAAGCAGGCATTTCTTTAAATGT
Source organism: Nycticryphes semicollaris (assembly GCA_013400055.1). Lineage (NCBI taxonomy): Eukaryota > Metazoa > Chordata > Aves > Charadriiformes > Rostratulidae > Nycticryphes > Nycticryphes semicollaris. The sequence continues at coordinate 6,928 of VXBJ01003889.1, read as the reverse complement.
AATCACCTGCATCTTCTTTTGGTGTAGAAAACCAGAAAGATTTCCTGTATTTAGTTTCCCAAATTGTTTTCTGGATCCCACTTTCATTTTCAGAATCTGAATGATTTAGGAGCTCTTTCTTCATTGTTCAAAAGTGAAGTTGCCTGTTGCTGTGCTTGTAACTTACTATAATGCCATTTAAAAGAAATGAGCTAATCTTTTCAAATATTCAGATGCTCTGTCTGAAAAACTTGGGGATGCCAAGTCAGATGACATCATCCTCATAATATGACTAATGGATTGATTTCTTTTTTTACCTACCACAGTTAGAATCTTCTTCTGGAGCAAAGTTACCTGGAGTTTTAATTTTTTTTTACATATATTTTTCCACTTCAGTGGATAATGAAGCGGAAAGTACTTTGTCACTAAGGCCACAATGAATCAAAACAACTTTTACCCCCTTAGTTCATATTTGATGGTTCTGATTGTGGTTTCTCCAATGTCTACCCTCCCACCTACAGAGGGAGCAATCAGTCTGCTTTATAAATAAGGAGCTTGCCCCAGTTATTGGACTAACGATTGAAAATGGTGGGCATCCAAGTATCTCAAAGCAAAACTACAAGGATCTTTCCTGGGAGCAAAGGAAGAGACCTGGAAACTAAATTGATCCTACTGCAAGTGAAAAGCTTAGAGAATAAAAGAAGTTGTGAGATGGAAGAGACAAGACTGAGGTTATTGGGTACAGAGTGAGGTCAAGCCATAGGCTTCTGATCGAAGAAAGTGCAGGCTTCTGATCAAGGAAAGTGCTTGAGATGTCCTCCATTCCATTCTCAGAAAACAGATGAGTTATGCATTTTTTGAGGGTGAGTGGAGCTAAGTAAACCAGATTATACAAATAATAGATTTGAGTTTTAGCACTGATTTTTTAGGAGAGCAAAAATGAATCGGAAAACCACAAATCCATGAGATCCTGGAAATTGGTAGAAGGGAGCAAAAATATTAGAAACATTACTTTTAGTATAACCTATAATAATGCCTGCCATCTTTTCACTGATGTAGCCAGGACCTAGAAGCCTTAGATTGCATTTTACTAAAAGCCTCAACAGAGGTGTAGTATAGTAAAAATAAACGAAATGCAGAATAATACTCAGTAAAGCAAAGCCATTGCTGTTTGCTTGCCATTGGTACATAATGATCTTCATATAAAAGCCTGAAGTTTTGAGAGAGTTGAGAGAACGCATAGATTTGTATCAGAGGATACCTCTCCTCTCCTTTCCTCCCAGTCTCGAAACTGATGGCGAAGGTGGTTAAATGCAGAGGAGCTCATTAATCTGTCTGCATCTGGAGTATTTTACACAGATACCATGCAAATCAATGCCTGCAAGGTAGTTAGCATTGTGCTTATGTAAGCAGCACTATACAGGCACAAAATCTACTGCTCTTCTTTAGCTGTGCAACGTTTGAACTAATATTTATTTAATTTTGCTGAATGGTGTCAGTAGGCAGTTGGAAACTGTTAACCTTTTTCTGAGGGAAGAAAGGCTCAAAGAGATGGGGCTCTTTAGCCTGGAGACGAGAAGGCTGAGGGGAGACCTTATCTATGTTTACAAGTACCTAAAGAGTGGGATGAAGGAGGATGGAGCCAGACTCTTCTCAGTGGTTCCCAGTGACAGGACAAGGGACAACGGGCACAAGCTGAAACATAGGAAGTTCCATTCAAATATGAGGAAAAACTTCTTTATGGTGAGGGTGCCAGAGCCCTGGAAAAGGCTGCCCAGGGAGGGTGTGGAGTACCCTTCTCTGGAGACCTTCAGGCCCTGCCTGGATGCAGTCTTGGGTGATATGCTCTGGGCAATCCTGCTTTAGCAGGGGAGTTGGACTAGATGATCATAGAATCATAGAATGGTTAGAGTTGGAAGAGACCTTAAAGAACATCAAGTTCCAACCCTTCTGCCATGGGCAGGGACACCTCCCACTGGACCGGGTTGCTTGAAACCCCATCCAGCCTGGCCTTGAACACTTCCAGGGATGGGGCAGCCACAGCTTCTCTGGGCAACCTGCTCCAGTGTCTCACCACCCTCACAGGAAAGAATTTAATCTAAAGGTATCTAATCTAAATCTCCCCTCTTCCAATTTAAAGCCATTACCCCTTGTCCTGTCACTACACTTCCTGACAAAGAGTCCCTTCCCATCTCTCCTGTAGGCTCTCTTCAGATATTGGAAGGCTGCTATAAGTTCTACCTGCAGCCTTGTCTTCTCCAGGCTGAACAACCCCATCTCTCTCAGCCTGTTAATGTTTTCTAGATGTCCCTTCCAACTCTGACAATTCCGCGATTCCATGAAAATTTTCCTACTCTGAATGGAGTTTAATTTCTGAAAAACATTTATGCAGAAAATAAATAACGTCCCCCCTACTTCTCTGTGGCTACTGGAAACCCATGTGAAGGAGTCAAACTCTTACTGTCACCCTTAATGTGATTAAATGTTTTCTCGCCTTCCAGTTTACAAGGCAGGAAACTGTCAGAGCATTTTTCATGGTATCAAATAGATGCTGTACATCTTTAATTAGCAATGTATATCAGTACTGAGGCTAATACAGACATAAATAAAAGCTATGAATGCTGTTATACACTCAGTATAAAGCCAGAGCATAGATGTAAAGATTAATAAACAAAGGAAATCAAGAAGTTTCTGTTGAGTGCCACAAACGGATACACTGAGAACAATGAGTCTTTCTCTGAGGCATTAAGCTCAAAGCATTACAAACATGTCAAAAAATGAAAGATTTTTATACAGAACTAAATATTGTTCAGTGACAAAAATAGCTTTCTTCGTTCTTGGTTAAACAGAGGAGAAGCACCCTAAGGGTAGATGAGGGCCTTATCAGCAGAGAACAATAAAAAAACTGATGGAGGGAAGTAATCTTTCTCATCTCGGAGGGACTACTCTAGTTGTTACATTACACTTGTGGCAGTTTATCTATATGCAAGACTCCACAGTGTCTTTCAGATTAATTTAGCATCTCAGGAATCCATCATACCTTTTCAGGGAAGTGACTCAATTTGGAGATTCCTAGTGGGTGTAAACGAAGGCAGTAGCTTTCATTTCAGAGCAGCCTGAACACAGTGAAAGCTTGAATGATGTCATGCAATCGTGAGGCTTTTACAAATATTTGACAGCAGGAGTTGTATAAATCTCCAATATGATTTGGAATAAAAAAATTAAAAAAAATAAAACATTAAAAATGTAAAAGGGTTGACTTTCACGTTTGGGGAGGAAGTGTAGGATTGAGAATATCTCTCTTTTTACTGAAAGCTGTTTACATGGCTCCTATTGCCACAGACCCAGGCACAGGGGAGCCCACCTCACACCTTTGGGTGGGGTTTGGTCCCATCACCTCTGAAGCTGGTGGCACAGGCTGCACTGATTTTATCAGAACAGGGTGAGGCAGCAGTTCCTGCGAGGCTGAGCAAACAGGGCTTTCCTGCTCCAAACGCAACCTGGGTGATTGGTGCCAGGGCCCTGGGCAAGTCTCTGAACACAGCCCTCCGAGTTCATCTTCCACATGGCTGCCACGGCTTCCCCGTTCTGATCCAGAATAAGTCCTTTTAAGACAGTGTGGGTTGCTTTGATTGCTTATCAAACACCATAATTCATAGCTAGAGCACAGAAATCCATCATAAAGTTATATGTTTATACCTCTCTTCTAAGAAACTTTTGAGATTAACTTTACCATATGTGCTCTTAGCCCAAAACCTGATGTCCCTAGAAGTTTAAGTAAAACCCAATTATCAGGTTCAAGATCAGTGATCATGAGAATAGCATATTTATTGTCCTGTAGGGAGACTTTAGGACACCTTTGCCCATGTGTACTCCAAAATGAAATGTAGGTGACATTTATCAATTTAATTTTTCCCAGCAGACAAACCGCAATGAAGATCAGATTTAGACTAAAAGTGCTATAATGATTATTAAGATAAATAATCAGAATTATTATGAGATGGATAGTTAGTTTGAGTATGTGGAGGATGAATTTTCTGACAAGTTAAGGTGTTTAGAGGAAGAGGCCACCACCTAAGGAAACAACGCAAATGCTTTAATTGCATAGTTTACAATATTTTGCCTAAGATTTAGCCCCACAGTCAGATATGAGACTGACTGGTGAAATTTAAATACAGAAATGAGATACTACAGTAGCTTGTGAGAAGTAATTCCCTGTCTAAAGAAAGAGAGGCATTTGGGGAGTCAATTTAGGAGCCAAAGCTATCAATCATAAACAGGCAGGCAAACTGTGGCACTTCCCCGGTAATAATAAAAGCACTTACCACCATTTCAACTACATGCACTTCTCTTTGCTCTGGACCCATGCATACTTCTCAGGAAAAGATAAATTCACATGTAATGTATCACTGGTTTTCAATTTCATTGTGATGAACCCACAGGGTGGATTACATAGTCCATCCTTTGTTTCAGAGAAAAGCTAAATTACAGCGTGCCCTCTATGTGGTCCAGGGGATATTGATTAGACTGTTTCAGAGTCTGAAGAAGAAAAAAGAAAATGTACTGAGTTTCCTCATCTACATATTTTCTTTTCATCTTCCCATTTTCTGACAATAACTAGGTTGTAGAAGTCAACAAGACTTATTTATTTTCTCCCTTGAAATACTGCACTTGCATTTTTATAAGAGACTCCGTGAGATCCGGGAGTGTATTCTTCACACAGAAACCTAACATAAGGTCTTTGGGATCTCTCCTTCCTTAGTGTTTTGGTAGCTTGAATAACAGACATTGTCTTAATGCCTGTTTGTTTGCCACATGTGCGCACAGAGTTATGTGAAAAAAAAAACAAACAAAAAAACCCACTGAGACACTCCAATATAACAGGGCAAGCTGGAGTGAGAAATACTTAATGCTATTCCAGAGATTCACTGGCAAAAAGCTGCAAATGAAAATTATTACAATGAGTATAAAATTATTATAAAACTGTCACATTTCTAATATTTCATATCACTTCTGACCATAAGCTCCACAGCTACAAATGCAATATCTTTTACTCTTCAGTGTGCACAGATGATGGTTTGCGCTCTTCAGGGCTTATCGTGTTAAAATGCCTTTAATTATGTCCCAGATAGTTGTTCGGAACGCACTCTTAAACCTCTTCAAGGTCAAAACCTTGCTTCTTGCTGATCCTCAGATCATCATTCTACGATTTCTGTTTCACTGGCGTAATATCTCTATTATTCTCGGGAATCACTGCACTGCTGTGTAGGCCACGTCAGCGGATGATTACATCAACTGCCCCTAAAGGTTCAGGTGCTGTTTGCTGAGGTCTGTTTCTCCTTTACTAATCCTTAAAGGTCAGACAGATTAGGAAACTAATGTATGTACTTAATTCATATTTGAAAAAGGTAGTAATATTGCTGAGTTACTCCTTCTTTCCCCCCTCACCCTCACCTCTTGCAGTGGAAGACATGAATATCAAACATATGGTAAACAGAAGAAGCATCTCACAAACTTGTATTTCTGATGATATATTGTAATGAAAATGAGAAGGAAATGATTGGTTGCCAATCACAACCATAACTAGCACCTTGAGAACCCCAGTCTGTGTGCAGTTTGTGTTGAATTTAAACGATTGCTAGCTATACAGCACAGAGTAATAGACTCTACTCCCAAACCATTAATTTAAACCCAGACACAAAAACCCAAAGAAGAATCTTCTTCATGGATCACTGCCCTTGTTAACAAGTATCAAATAGGATAAATTGTGTATTATAGCACTGTCCACTATCTCTGCTATATTTAAATCTTTCAGTGTTTCTATTATTATAACACTCCTTTCTAAGGGAATGATAACATCCACCAGCTAAAAGAAAAGTGATATAAATTGAAATTTTTCCTTTTACTGCATGTGTTCTTCATAGAATATTCTGGACAGTGCATATGCTAGGAACATTAAAGAAGCAAACTTCCAACAATCTAAAGCAATTCCAAACTTCCCCCATCTTTATGACCTCTCATGCAGAGTCCTTCTCAAATACGCACAAACACAAGAGGCCCATTGTGAATAAATTACCACAAATATGCTTCAGTTCATTAAATGAATCCATAATACAATGTACTTCTTAAAAAGTGCAACGTACCATACACAGTAAGATAAACAAATATATTAACACTGTTACATATAAAATTAAGGACTATTTTCAAAACCAATCCGAATGTATATTTCATTCACATATCCATGAATCAGAAAAGGAGCAGTCTTTTTGAGATGGATACAAATTAAAATAACAATCAAATAAAATGCAGTCGTCAGAAAAAATGACCTTAAGTTTTGTTTGAGACGGTAGCTGAGTTTAACAAACTTCCCAGTCCAAACAAACCTCCCAGCAGTGATATCTTATTCAAATAAATAACCAGTCATGTCTTAATAAATCCATATTATACAGTCTTTATATCGTTATTCCAAAAGAAAATTAATATTTTATTCACTTATAGGGCAGTTTTGGTTACCAAGAATTTTAACAGTCCAGTAAGTCTTGCTTAGAAACTGGGAGGAAATAATATTTTTTTTGGTAGTCTTTACTAAATGGAATTCAAAAACGTCCTTTCTTGGTAATAGAGTTATGCACTTAATTCTCTGTCCATTCTACTAAAAATTGAGTGCTCTGTAAAATACAATGTCAGTTTAAGTGTTACCTTCAGCAGACAGATTGTGCCCAAAAAGAAAAATATAAACAGTTTGCAAGATGCAATGTCAAGAAGAAAGCATAATGGGTCACACTGGATAGTATAATAAATCAATACTGAATGGTGGATGAGAAGCTGGACAGGAGCCGGCAGTGTGATGCAGCCAACCTTTTCCTAGGCTGCATCAAAAGCAGCGTGGTCAGAGGGAGAGGGAGATGATTCTGCCCCTTTGCTCTACTGAGACCCCACCTGGAGTACT
>VXBJ01003887.1:473326-541767 GCA_013400055.1 Nycticryphes semicollaris | reverse complement strand
AAAAATACGTTTCTTTCCACAACTACACTACAGATCCTCCCTCTGTGGGCTTTTTACTTTTGTTCCACACAAGCTTCCATGCTTATCAGAGCTTTGGTCTTTTCCAGTATTAGGATTATGTCTATGTATGAAAAACAGAAAAATGCTTACATAACGAGCAAACTGCAAACATGAGACTTGAATAGTGGGATGGCATCTGATTAAATCCTACATTTTTTAATTAATAGGGGCTGAGTAACAAAGTTACTGGTTAATAAAGTCAGATTATTTGTGTTGGTTGAGACTGCTTGAGTTTATCACGATATCTAATGGCACCTTCAATGCAAACTTAATTGTTAGCCCAGTAGGAGATGAAAACCATTACCTAGATGACTAGGGTTATATATAGCTAGTAGTTTGCAATGGTCATGTGCATTTTTAGCTCTAAAGTAACTCAGCAGCTACTCAAGGAAATTCCTTGCGTAGTGTCATAGCCACGGCAATGACTACCTCTGCTTGTACACAGCAATATCAAAAATATATGGTGATAGTGCTAGAAGTAAAAGGAACAAGAATAAAAGCAATATTTTAATATTTGTAATATACTGGTGTAAACTGTTATTATTCCTTTCCTTTGTTTAACTCCATATGATTTGGCAGAAACTTATAGTCTCATCTCTCATCTTCTTTAAAGGATAATTTATAGGGGATGACTCTTCCCACCTGTCTTAGACCTGTGGTAGGATGGGAGGCCTTTATCTCAGGAAGTGCTTCTCCCTCTTTCCAGTGGCTAGATGAAACCAAGACAACTACTTTCAACAGAACTTTTTGGTGACAAGTTAGACCACATAAATTCTGCCTCCTGACTCAGAAGGGCTTTGTTTTTGATGGAAAAAGTCCAGAAATGGATGAACAGTACTACAGATAAGGGCAAACTTACAGGTGAGAAGAAATTGGAAAGCCTGGGGTCAGTTAGCTTGGGTAAGAGATCAATAAGAACAGTGCATGGCTGAAAAAAAAAACAACAAAGAGGATGCTGAAAAAGACAAGGAAAGTCAAACTAGTACTTATCTTCTATTGTAATAAAAGTATGAACTCCATGGGAAAAAAATGCAATGAGGCTTACATGAACACAGAATATACGATATAAATCCTAATACTAAATAGTGTTCAGAAATGGATGAAGCTTTTTACTCCTATGAAGAGTAAAAATAAAGAAAGTTGTACTAAGCAGATTTTTATTTATGTGAGAAAACAGGAACGCTTAGAGTATAAGACAGCCACATACCAATGAGCACTGGGAGGAGCATTCCCTGGTGAATGCCTGGTTTAATACCTAGGACAACTGGCAAGTACTGGTATTTTTTCCTGAAGTATCTCCTATTAATTACTGTCAAAGGCTGGATACAAGACAAACCCAGTTATTTGATCCAGTGTGGCAATTTTTGCATTTATTTTCTTTATTTCTAATGTGAAAACGTAAGGTGAAAGGTAAAGCTAGTTTATTTCAGACGCTATTCAAATGGATTACATTTTGCATTAAATCCTCTTATGGTGTTCGGGAGTGCAGTTGTACCAGAACATTTGTCCATAAAATGTGAAGAAGCTTTCTATAGATTGATGAAGGAATGTATACATTTTGAAAAAATATGAAGTTACAGTGAAAAATTAAACTCTCTGAGTCAAATCAGATTCTTGTTTTGACAACATAATCTTAATATTTTTACTCTTTCCCACTACTTTTCTTATCTATTACAGTCCTATCTCAATAGCAGAGAGAAAGCTATAGAAGTGATTCCTGAAAGAAAAAGGAATTTTACCAGTTAGCAGAAGGATTTAAATGCAAAATCCCTGAGTTTCTCACTTCCTTAGGGCTTTTTATTTTAAGTTAATTCATCTGTGGCCATCCCCTACAAGAGCAAGGAGGATAGCTTTTAATAAAACTCAGTATAGAGTATTATATTCATGATGTAACGTACACCAGATGCACCGACCTCTGCTTTCAGCAGTGACAGCGTGCACTTCCCAGGACTGGGAATTTGCAGAAAAAGACTATTCTGGTTCCATGGACTGATAAATAGCCTTCTTTTCCTTTAAGAATTTTGTACAGAAATGTACTGTTTCTCTTTCTGAGTCATAGCATATGCTGGTATTCTGCATCTTGAAATAACTTTAATGCGATACTGGTAAAATCAGGTTATTCTTCTTTAATATGTGTATGAAGACTTTTTCTAACATAAAGCAAGGCAGTTTAATGAAAATATGGTTAGGCTAGTGTAGAATAATGGATTCTGTAAAACACATTTATTTGGTAAGTTTAGTAAATACCTAGCATTTCTTATTAATTTATTATTCCTGTAAATCAGAAAAGAGATTTACTTACCTCTGCTGTTTTCTTCTTAAACCCGCTTTTAGCATGTATTTAAATGCTTATGCTTTTAAGCATACCTTTACTTCTTGTTGAATACCATACTGCTATGTAAGAGCACATCTAACGAAGCTTGAGGTTTGAATGATAGTTTAGTTCAACGTTTAAAGTATATATTAGCATATCTTTTACTGAAATAGTCTAGATAGCTCACCTGGTTTTCTTTAAATAAATACTAAAAATTCCCTTTTGAAAAGAAAAACTATAACTTCAGCAACTGCACATTTAAAGTTTATGTTTGTATGATTCCATCTGTTTTTATCAAGGCAGCTTTTGAGGCATTTTATGTTATCCGTCTCTGTGCTACCCTTATGTGATGCTTTATACAGAAACAGATGGTGAATCCAGTTGCTAAACAGGGAGAAAAATGAGAAGAATTAATCGGAAGTCATAAATATCTAAAAACCTCAGTGAAAAACATTTGACACAAAGTTAGTGCTATTTTTACCTCTTATACAATGTTTTTTTCACCAATAGCATTTAGTAAATAGAAGAAAGAAGCATAAAAGTGATTTCAGATTCATTGTAACTAACATTTTTTTTGAGGTTAGTTTGTTTTTGAGATAATTCCCTAAGTCCTCTCATAGTATCTAGAAAAACGTATTTGCTGTGTTCTCAAACTGAGGTGAATATGCATAGCAAAAATCTGGAAAAAAACAGAACATTAAGATACCAAATTTTTTAACAAAAGCATTTATTTTAAGGTGTCTGTCATGTGACGTACTCTTACTAGAGTGCAGATAGCATCAGTGAAACGTGTTTCTGTTACCATTTTCAGAATTTAGTATTACCTCCCAGTTGATGGTCCTTGAGGTTTATGCCTCAAAACAAATAGTATGATCTGGCCCATTAGCGCTAGAACAAAATTTATCATTTACAGAGTGGAATACAAATGCTCTTAGAAACTTGCATTTTTGCATCACTTCACATTTCACAATCCCGTAAGCAAACTCATTAATCCATCACTGGAATAAAGGCACTTCTGAGGACAAATGTGGCCGAAATATGGGAATGCAAGTATCAAGTTAGAACCAGTACGTAAGACCTACTGTATGCAATTACAGAGGGCTGTTTAGGTAGGCAGAATGTCACGATCAAAGGTATGAGGTTGACTGCCTGCTTCAGTAATTCTTATCCGTCTCCAGAGGGATTTATATTTCATGTAATGCTTAGTCACAGAAACCATAGTGCCTCTATTTCTTAAAGTACATAGAAGACCGAGTCCGTTCTGGCTAATTAGTAGTATGAATAGGTGATTACAAGGAGATTTTCTGGTGCAAATAAAATGAATTGAGAGATACTAATTTTTCACCGTGTATAGAAAGGTTTAGGAAAATACTGTTATTAAAAGCCAAATACATGTAAATTATAATGCCTCACATGAATGCCAATGGTTTTGCAAGGGGTCTTGTTGACATTTTACTTTTTCCAGTAGTGCACGTAACAAAATGGTCACATTCTTCCTTTTTCTATAAAATATTACGGAAAAGTTACATATCTGAAGTTGTCTGCAAACCCCGAGTCTTTAAAATACTGTTAAAATTCATGCACATTTTAAGAAATCAGTTAAGTAAATCTGAAGGCAAAAGATGTGGTGTGATAGATCTACCAAGTGAAGTATTGATAGAAATCTATTATAATTACATCTCTGTGCTTCAGTAAGTCAAGGTATGTATATAATTCCAGCTGCTGGTAACACATGGCAATATTAAGAACCAAAGCTGTGTGATGCCTACCATTCCCTTTATGTAGCAAAATAACTGATACCAGTTCCTATTTTTTTATTGGTTTTGTTTTATTTTGTTCTTTCAGGAAGTTGTGTCATGGTTTGAGTAGGATAACATATGTTGAATGCTGTTCTCCCTGGTCCACATGCAATATTATAAAAAGAAATTAAATTAGTCATAAATATTTGGTAACCTGTATGCAAAACAGATCTTACAAATCAAGTTTGATGAAATCGTGCTGTGCTAGTTACTTTAGTGGTATTTTTACTTGTTTTCTTCTTCAAGCTAGTCTTTTAGACTGCACACAAGTCTGATTTACAGCATAACACAGCGTTAGTTCTGTGATTACTCAGCCACTAGGGAGCAGCTGGTTAAAACATTTAAAAACATTTCACAGCAATACACAAGCCTTTCCAAAGTATTTTAAAATTGAAATTGGAAACACAAAAGTGGACTCAGCAGAAATTACCTGATAGGAATGTTATACAGTCATGTTCATGCTCTTTTAAATACACTGTAGAGAGGAAACTAGTAAGGTGAGTTATTTCTGAAGTGGCATCAATGGTCCATGGGAACAACATGAACATTTCCTGCATGTCTCGTTCCTCAGGACACCCCAGAGATGCTTTTCGCTCGGGCTCCATCCCAGTGTGTTAGCAGCAAAGAACTCCAGCAAGTTGACAGGTAGGTTGTACTTAGTCAAACGTCCTCAAGGGGTCCTTGAAACTCACTCTTGAGTGACTGTACTTCCTTTTCCCACAGTCTGCATCAAAGCCACTTGGGTATCCATCAGTCATTGTGTGTCACCTGTCTGCACCTTCAGTCTGGGAATCATGTCTAGGATTGCATTAGAATATTTCCGTGAATGTACCATCAGAACCACAGTCTCTCATCCCATCCAGCCCCGTGTGCACATTTATACCCTCCTCATCGAGGATTGGCAAGTATGTGTTAATCTCTGCTGCATTAGTTCTGAAGTTACAAACCCTTACCACATCAGGTGATGAGCCCCTCACTGTCAAAGTCTGCGTTGGTGCACCCATCTATGTCACCGTCTGTTCAAGTGGTCATTTTTCCCATATTGTGTCTTTCGAAGGACCTCCTGTTACTGTGAAATTTCTCTGTTACTGGAAACATAATTTTCCTCATCGTTACGCTTCTTTTCCAGCTGGATCGTAACACACTAGAATACTGTTGAGCACAAAGTGGAAAGCTCTTCAGAATAGCTGTTCTTAAGGGATTAAATGATTATCATCTCTGTCCCATTTCTTTCATCTTATAATCAACTTCAAGATGGTACTGGATAGCTCAGTTGAAGTGATTATATATTTGAAATAGAAATTATTTGATCTCCTTTTCAGTATCACAGTGTTTAAGACAGATGGATTTTTTTCCATTAATGTTAATATATTTATGGTTCCTTGTAACTGTTCCCTTACTTGAAGCCTTGAGAGACATTTAGAGTATAAATCTGTCAAATGGGAGCTGACATGCTAGAAGTAAGATTTCAAACTCTCTTGTTTACATTGATTCTAATAAATATAATTAAGAATTGAAGAAATATTTCTTTATCAGATAGGTGTAGAGAATGGGAACTTGATGCCCAAGGAAGGCTTAATGGGAGACAGAAACTTTCACTTGAATGATTATCAGTTTTCAATAGCTTTTATTACATGATGATTAAATAATTGTTAGTATTCCTAAGGCAAATTGATTAAGAACAGTTTTTGTTCCTAAAACTTATATTTGAGTTATTATATTCTATCAATTTCAACAGAGACACTAAGATTAGTATATCTAAAGAAATTTTCATTTGTATTTTCTCTCTGCTGAATAGAGTGTTTCTGGATTTTCAGTCCTTTTTTAAAATTTAATCTTTGCACGTGAGATATGTAATGAGAAGTTCAGTTTTTTATATCACCTTAGAATATTGCTGTCTAATAAAATTTAAATGGAATTACTAAAAATGCCTAACAGAGACATGACTTTCTGGGTCTGTTAGGCATTTGCAATTCTGTCTCACTGAAAATGAGTTACATTTCGGTCCTCAAACTTTTTAAGTGTTTTGGAAATTTTTAGATTGCCTCTTAATATTTTGCTCTTTTTCCTAAAGGTTTCTAAAATACGTTCCTCTGATGTATTTTTTTTTTTAGAAATTAGATTAATCACTACTGACATGGAATATCCTGGTTCCTGTAAGACTTGCAGTGCCACTGTTTGGAAGAAGCTGCAAATGCTCTTCTACTCAGATATTTATCCGTACTTTATTATCTTTGAAGCGGAGTCATTTCCAGAACAAATGGGGGCATTGCTTAGGTGTGATTCTGTTTTCCTTCACTGACTCCTATTACAGCAAACAAAAACTTGTTAGGTTTTTCTGAATTTGTTTCACGCTGCTGTATTATGATTACAAAAGAAGTAGTTATTGAGACTAAGATACAAAGAGTACATCTTGCACTCAATAGCAAGTGATGATGCTTTAGATGTTATGAGCATTTGTTCAATTGCTTTATACTATTTTCTGTCAAAGCTCTATCTACAGCACAAAATAGGCTTTGTCCTTAATGGGACAGAGCTGCAAGTTCTCAGTTGATCCTACAGGTATTCTGTTCCTAGACTACTGGACACCTTAAAGATAATGACAAAGACATAAAACTTGGCTCAGTATTTTACAGAAGCCAGCATAAGATGAAAGTAGATCTGATGTGCTTATAGTACCCTGGGTTGCAGCAGAAATGTGCTGCTGTGCTCTGTACTATTTTGAGTTTCCTAAGGGCTAATGGCTTTGTGCCCAGGATATTGCATTGCTGTAGTCCAGCTGAAAGGTGACAAAAGAATGTATTACAGAGGCCAAAACATCAACACCAAAGATAGGATGAATTCTTGTACCTGTTTTAGAGTTATTGTCGGAGAGAGAAGCCGGGGTTCAGTTCTAAATTATAGACTGACTTGCCTAAATAGGGCTGTGTAACATCAGCCAGTAGGTACTTCACTGTGCCACAAGCTCCTTAAAGTGTTTCTTCCTGCCACCAAGTGTAACATCTTTTTCTCAGTTTCTGCTTCCATCTTCTGCTTTTTATTCCTGAGCTCAAGTGCTGAGGCAGTTTGGTGACATTGTGTTACAGCAAGCAATACAATATGATAAAAGGGTGGAATTTTGTAATGCCTACATAGTGATTTCTCTGGAGTTCATGACACCTTTCCAGTTCTTTCACTCTCCGTGTCTGTATTTTAAATAAAGTTGAAGAAAAAGGGAATGGTGAGGTACATTTTTCTACTGCTCCTTTCTGGCTATGGCTCTCTTGAAATAAACTGTTTAAAAACAGTCAGCCTCTTTTACATAGAGCCCACAGTTCAGTAGCTATGTCAAATGCTGTAGAGGCTTGAAAAAAAGGAGCAGGAATGACTTCGGTGCTCATAGTGTGGGTTGTCTGACAGAGACAGTAACACCCTTTCTATCCCAGGCCCAGCAAAAAATTGGACACCATCTAGTTACATTGAATTTAGTTGCTTGATAATGTTTAACTCTTTGGAATTCTCCAGGGAACACGGGGAGAGTGCAGATGATCATCTGCTCAAACTGAAGCTTTAGGTGGATACGTGTCCTCCTCTGCTTCTACCAAACCTGGGAGAGCAAAGGTAAAGAATTGTCACACAGGGGGTCCTTGGCTATGCAAAGTGATGTCTAATGAGCCATCTCAAAGATTCAGCAGCTCTGGAAAGCAGGATGGCCATTTGCTACCAGCAGTGTAAGGAAGTTTTAATCTAAGTTCTCCCCTCAGGTAGTAACTCCTTTGTTCTCTACTTTTAAAAAGAATTTTAAAAAACTGAGCAGTATTGAAGTAAAGTGAAGTACACTTCTACCTTAATAGTAATATAATTCTATACCAATTTAACTGCTTCCTTAAGTTCTCCTACCTAACTGAAACTTCTGACTGCTGGTACTCCAAGAGCATGTCCTGTTTCAGGAAGAAAAACCAGGGGCATCTTCATAATTCTCCTGTGTTTACTAGAGATCAGAATGGATTTTCTCAACACTTAGTTTTTTAAGGAAGTGAAATTAATATATGCATTAGTAACGAAACAGCTGTGGAGCTCTGCAGGAATCCCGTCAACAAGGAAGCAAGCAGGATGAGTAGAAACAACCAGCTGGTTAATCAGAAGAGAAAGCAGCTTGTTGAAGAAGCTGTCATCCTTGAATCTTCAATTGGTGGGTCATTTTGTCCTCAGCAGGTACTCCTTCCATGAAGCGTAATTTTCACTCTCACTGATCAATCAGTATGACAGCTTTCATTCTAAATGCAGTTAAAATCTTGGCTCTTATTTAAATTATTCCCTGACGGTTTATTTCAAAATCTCAAATAAATGTAATAGCAATAAAATTTGGATGTAAAAGATATAACCAATTTTAAACTCAGGATGTGAAAACTTAAACTATTAAGATTATATGCATGTGATCAATTTCTGCAGTTTCTAGCAATTGTTTTCAGCTTAGTTGGTGGTTGTAGTTTTTTTCTGGATAATTTTCAAGTAGTGAGCTTCTTGCTCAGAGCAATTCAAACTCAATACAAGGTTTCAGCTGTTGGAGACCCACAGGTCTGTATGGTCATTGTATAGTTTAATGCATATTCAAGTGATGTTTCTGCTTACTCTCTTGGATTTATATTATAATTGGATGGAATATTTATATGAACTTTTTTGGTTTGAGGGCTGGTTCTTTGGAAATGTGCTTAAGAAAATGTTCTGTTCTTTTCATTGCTGTTTCCATAAGCAGTTTGGATAGGAGAAAAAAAAGAAGTGCTTTTTCCAGTTAATATGACTTTTTCTAGCTTACGCTAGTTGCCTATTGGAGCAATATTAATTTATAAAACTGTGACCAAATAGTAGGAAAACCTGTTTAACAGACTTGTACTTGTAAATTGTCTNATTATTATTTTTAACAATTATTTGCACTCCTTAGGCCTTTACACACAGTATACACCTAAATAATGTGATAGCAGGGAACTGGATATAGATATGGAGAGTGAAGTGTATGAATGCTTAATCTCATTTGTATCACTACAATAAATACGAGAAAACCACTAGTATTCCTGATATGTCCTAAGCCCAGGGAAACCGTGATTTGAAGACCCAGCCTTGTATGCTTGGCATGCTTTTGTCTTTGATTCAGGAGGACTAGTATACAATATTGCTAAGTCTTTCAGTGTGGATAAAAAAACGCAGACAAGTAAGAAAATTACTCTAGTTCATGGAATATTACTGAAATAAGTTACATATACATATGGTATATCTCATTACACCTTCATCTGCTCTGAGAAAATGCATATATATATATATATATGTATCAATGCATAAAAGGCCAGGTATTATGTCTCCACATGTAGGGATTTGATAATTTGCAACTACGTATGGAAAGTATGGACCTCTCTAACTTGTTGTTTCTTGTAGTACCTCAGTTAACCAGAAAAGAAAAATGTTTGGACACAAGTATTTAAAATTCCTCAGATTTGTAACTTAGATTTATTTGTACATGGAAAGAACAAAAAGTAGTCTTTTTGTAATTGTTTATGGTAGCTGTTAATCTGTTTTACCCAAACTTAAACGTGTCATAAATGTTTTTAAGTCATACATTAGACAATAAATTATTTGGGAAGTCAAATAGCCATTTCTACCATAAAAGTGATATCTCTGTGTGTGTATCTATATATAAAGAAATGCTGGTTTGGGGTGGGGGATGGGAGGTGTTGAGCAGGAACCAAAGTGAACCCCTGCTCTTGTAGAATGCTGTGAGAAGGAACTTTGAAGTTTTCATTCTCAGTGGTATATCCCATGTGTTATATTTCTTTTACTATATTTCGTTCACATGATACATCGGGTGTTTTCTCACCACTGATCTCTATGAAAACTTCTGCCTGTATAAAATAGATTAAATGAAAACTTCCTTTCTGAGCATTAACTTCAGCTCTTTCAAAGTGAGGACCATCCATCTTTAGTAATAAAATTAATGATCTCTAAGGTTGTTTACATAGTGGAGAAATCTAAGCTGGTTTTAAGGCACCTTCTTCACTTGCATATATCTGATGTATGGCCATGGCATCAGAGATCTGAGCAGAGTTTAATTTATCCTGGCTCTTACTCGGCTTTTGGGGCTTGTCCTGCTGAGCCAACTAGTTGAAAGCCAACTCAATGGCAGTCTCTGCTGGCTCTGCAGTGCATTCACCACTCCTTTTTGCAAGTAATTGAAATGATGCTCCATTCTCTGATTTACCACTCAGGCAGATACCAAATTATCTGGAGAAATACGGGGTAGAATTAAAATCTTTGATATGTATTTTTGCGTGCCTTGGACAGATATGGTGGATGAATGAAAAAAAAAGGTGATGTATAGATCAGACAGATACAGTATATTTCAAATTGTGTGCCTGCTTTAAGAGGTAGTACATATATGAGAGTCCTTCCTTACAAAAAGGAGAAATGTTATGGCCAAATTCCGTATTTGCTTTTATCTCAGGAGCTAAAAGACCTGACCATATTTAAATTATTGTGGGGTTAGTTGGGTAAAAGCTTAAGTGACTGATTAATATATACAGCTATTTATAAAATAAAAGGCTAGGTTGTATTTGCATGTGGATACTGTTCTGATAAGTACTCATTTGGGTGAATTAATAAAGATGAAGATTCAAGAGGTAACTTATATTAAACATTAGTCTTTTAGGTTATTCATTTACTCTATTCAGATTTACCGTTAAAATATTCCTGTCAGAAGGAAAGTGCCATTTATCTAATCCAGTTTTCTATGAAAATACACTTAGGTGATTTTGGGAGTCTTCAATTACCTAATTGTATAAGAGAATAATTTATATCTCACAGTCAGTAACTTGTGATGCTGATTATTACTCAATTTTCAGTGAAAGATCAGACAATCTACCTGAGGCACTACAAACCTTGAAATACCCATCTATATTTTACTAGCAGTATTAAATGAACACTGACCTGTGAAATAAAGATCAATATGCTGTGACATAGTATTTTCATAATCACAAGGATGAATACAGCATTTGCTTCAGCTAGATGAAAATGAAAATTTAGCAGTCTAAGGCCATTCTGGCTTTCAGATTACTTTTGGCAAGGTTCCAACAATCTATAACATTTAAATAAACGTAGTGTTTTTTCAGATTACAGCAGCTAACTACTTACCAGTTCATTTGTCGTTTATTTATCCCCCAACGTATCTTGCTAATCTTTGCCAAAAGGTTGTTCTTAATTCAAAGAGTCATTTAGAAGCTTTCAAGGTGTTGAATAAACACCACACGAAGCCATTTTTCAAGACCGACTTCCAAACACTTACACGTACTGAATATAAACATTAAAGCTTTTGATTTATGTCCTTAACTCAGGTATTTTGGGTGAAATCCTTGCCTCCTGAAAGTTAATGGCAAAAATTCCATTAACTTCAGTTTAGCCAGATTGTCAGCACTCACTTCTAAAACACTCGTGAAATCATCTTCCAGAATTAACTTCTGAGAATATATCAGAATATTAAAAAAATAGATTTTGCTATTTGATTATTATACATTCTCTCAGGTATTTAAATCTGCACATTTACTTGGAATGAACTAATTTACTTGCAAATAGCACTGGTTATAATAATAATTACTGCCATTAAAATAAGCTTTTTGTTAGAAAATGCTTCAATGGTTGATCTTTAAAAAAAAAATCCCTTTTATACACCCTTTAATACATACAGTAACTGAGAAGGGTTCTTACATTATAGGGAGTATCAAATGACTTGCAGTTGCACAACCAGCAAGAGGTGACAGTCATAGAGCTGGTTTTCAAGCCATGGGCTTCACGTTCTTTCAAAGAGCTGTTTGACAAGTCCATGGAATAAATAAATTACATGCAGACATACATGTGTGGTTTAGGAAACTCCTGAATGTACAGGGAATACACCAAAGGAGGGTAAGCCAAGGAAAAATCACTTCCCAGATCCCTAGGTAAGTTACCTTAATAGCTCACCAACCTCATTTAAAAAACAAAACAAAACAAAATAACACACCCCCTCATCCCTCCCTTAAAACCTTATTTAACTTACACGTTTTTCTAGCTTTGGTTTCAACTTGTGCCTATCATTGTGTCTTTCCTTATAAGCTTAAAAAGATATTTACAATTCAAAATATTTTCTGTAGAGAAATACTTGTGGTCTTGATTTGATTGGATCAGTTCTCCAATCTTGTTTTGAACAGAGTATTTTAATATCTAGTTATAAGGCATATTTTCCAATACTCTTCTAATTGTTATTTAATCAATTCTTTTGATTTCCTCACTATCATTTTTGACTTGTGGTCATCAGAAAGGAGACACAGTAGTTCTTTTATAATTTTCCTAACACAGTATTCTGAAATAAAATCAGTCGTGTATTTGTTTTAGATATTATCTTGCTTATAGATTCAAGGATCATATTCACCCTCTTATGTAAAGCATCACAGCAGGAGATAATCTTCTTTTGATTACTTTCTATGACTCCTCAGTCCTTTTCTGTCACTGCTTTCCAGGACAGCATCTCCATTTTGTAATTATGACCTATATTTATCCTGCATTGGGGAGTAAGTCTGCATTTCTTTGTATTATAGCATGTGCTGTTTGAGAGGACCTCTTTCACCAAGAAACTGTGTCCGTCTCCAGCTACTATGTTGTCCCTAAAGACTTGATTAAGTCCTCTCAAACTTGTCCTTATCTGACAAGCAAAGAGAATGTCATCATGTTTTGGTCTTAATCTAGAGACAACAATAAGATGAAGGAATAAATTTCATTTAAATATTTCCATAATGATGTTGTGTCATTTCATGTTTATGGCCATGGAAGGTTCATCACTGCAGGATGAGGCTTGAACTTTGTCTGCCCGAATCTACTGCACGAGAAGTTAGTAGCTCCTTTGCAGCACAGTTAAGCACTAGTTTATTGCCAAGAGATAAGAGGAATCTGGCCAAATGGTGTTAGAAATTCCAAAGAGGCGGAAAGCTGGTAGTCTGAGGGATTCTTGAAAAAGATAAAGATTAACATTTTTTATTGAAGGAGAGAATAATCATGTTTTAATCTAAATAGTATTTCTGCACGGAAAGGGGAAGCACATATTCCAAATATGTGAAGACCAATTTGAAGGTGTAGTACTTTTTTTTTCAGAAGAAATCTTTCTTTAGTCCCATGATTCTGAAGTCACTGATGTCTTGAAAGCTGGATAAACTAGAGAAGCTGCTTGCAACCAAGGTAAGGATAGGCAGATGTAAGCAGTTTTCTGTTGTCTTTTATCAGTCTTTGTAACCTTTGTAACTGTGTTTCTGTAGTTGAAGCTGTTGTAAATAAATTATTTGCTTTTACCTTTACTAGGCTTTTCTGAAGGGTGCATTTAGAATAAGTGTCAAGCAGGACATCCTACCCCTTTGTGTAAGGCTTCCTTTAAAACTGAATTACTTCTCCACTTCTTCAAGCTACAGCATCTCTTTGAAATTTCCAGGGCATTCAAAGGATAATAAAATGTGCCTCTGCCAAGTAGCATGGATTATTTTGAAATTTTCAATTTCACCTATGTAGGAGGTGCATACCATTTTGCATGCTGCAAGGTAGTAGGAATACTACCATCAATCACTGACAGCAACGTTTGCAGCACCACAATCCTACCAATCTTTGTGTCATCTGTAAATTTTATCAGTAACAATTTTTATTCCGGTTCATTAATAAAATAATGGACTGCACATTGCTATAAACCAATCAGATACTTTCCTAAGTGATGATTCAATGTTGAGATCCAACTACGAATCAGGTTTGGAATTATTTCACTTTAACTTTTGTAGAAGTGTTGTATATCTAGTAAGAACTAAGACGAATACTTTACAGAATACTATTTTATCAGCCCAATTTATAACTGCATCAAATAATTTTGCAAAGTGTATTTGATAAAACTTAACTCTATGTTTAATGCCATCAATTGAATTGCCATCTTCTATCAGCTTATACCATGGAAACAAATATTAACAGCTTTTACTTTTCAGAGACTTTTTTTGAGTGTTGGAATAACCACTTCAGCATATACACTTTTTTCTTACAACCACAAGGAGTAGATCTGCTGTGAACATAATCTTTGTTTCAAAAGAGTCTGCTTGCATCATGTTTAAGGTCATGAGGCAATCTGGGAAATTTTAAATACAAGTTTGCGGAGTCTTGGGTTGCATGTTGTTATGGAACTTCGAGGATCTCTGTCATAGGTGAATGAATTTGGAGAATTAGGGATGAAGTGTACAAACTAAATTTGTGCTGAAAGTACTGAATTTGCACTAGTGCTATTGTAATTAACTTTTATCTCCTGTCTAATACACAGATTGACACTTGTTCTTCTTTTTAAAGAGCTTTGAGACACTCGTATGAGATGAACTACACAAAAAGCATCTTTGAGTTTATTAATTCTTTGCATAGAATTCAAATCGTAGGACTAGAGCTCTTCAAAAACAATATTGCTGTTGGATATAAGCAACTATGTATAAGGTCTGTTTTACATAATGTCTTTTGGGTTTTAAATACCAAATCTTTTCTCTTTTACAGAGAAGTCGATCAAGATTCTGATGGCCGCATCAGCTTCAAAGACTTTGAATCTGCAGTGAAGTATGGACAAGATAAAGTATCACCAGTGTACTTTGCCTGAAGAATATTCTCTGGTGAAAAGACAAAGTGAAAACTTCAGATCTCAAGATATTTAAAAATCAATGAAACTTCATTTGTTTCAGCCAGCATTTTAAGAACGTTGCCTGTAAGTGTAGCTCTGAAGAACAGCCTTTGAAGCTTTACTGTTGACAAGTTGGGTGTATTAATTTACATGTGTATGTGTGCGCAGAATACTTAAAATATTTGAAAACTCAATTGATTCCAAATCACCCTAGCTAGGAACTGCAATTGTGTGCTTTTTCTTTTTGACTTAATAGATGAAAAAGAGACAACTCTTATTTCCAGTTACTGTGACATTTATTAGTTCACTTTTTCAGCAGCCTTTTGTTAACAGACCAAAATATCTCACACATATGGATAGTGATTAAATTTACAGCAGATAATGCCTATTTTTTAAAATTGGTAGTATATTTGAACACTAATTTTCCTTTATTGTTTCATTTTCATATATTACACATTATTTTTATTGATCACTTATTGGTTAATTACCTACATAATTCTGAACAACTCTCAAGAACTGTGCAGGTAGGGAAGTGAAGTAAGCATGAATACTTAGGTTTGTTTTTTTTTAATTTTTTTTAAATGGAGATAAGAATAAAGCTTTAAAGTGTACATCATGGACCTCGGTGTGGCAGGCTAATTAGTGTGTATTCAAACCTTCAGCTGACTTTTAGGAAGAATTTGAATACATGCATGTCCTGGTTTGAGGTAGAACAGAACCAACTTTTTGTTCAGTAATTTTATTTCTTAGCTAAGCCTTCTCTAACTCTCTGAAATTAACAGCATATTGTGCAGAAAACTGTTCCTTCTCAGAGTGATAAGATCTATGTTTGCAGTTAATGCCAAGGAATGCTAATGCAGAGAGTCCCTTGCTTATACTTATTGCCATAACAACCAAGGTCAGCTAATTTCGCTATTTGCCCTATTGGAGGGTCAAAACCAGAAAAGTGTAGAGGGGTCCCACCCATGGGGAGGAGCAGACAGGACACATGACTCAAAACTGACCAACACGGGTATTCCATCCCATCTGCATAACTTTCAGGATAAAAGCTGAGGGATCAAAGGGTCAGCTCTCTTTTCTTTGATAGCTGACATCTGAGGAGGACCCTGTCTGTTCATCTGCCTTTGATCCATTTCTGAATCTAGTTCTAGAATCAGTCCCCATCTATGCTGAGTCCTGTCTGGAACTTCCCCAATGCCTTCTGATGAAGTCATCCTGGGAGGGTGGTAGGCTTTTGTATATATTGCATCTATTTCTTTATTCTATTATTAATATTTCAATAAAGTAGCTTATTTCCTTATAAACTCCTAAATCTCTTTATCTCTCTTCCTCCTCTCCTTGGAGCAAGAGGTGAGGGAGAGCATCTGTTGTCGGTCATTGGCCAATCTGGCCTAAACCACAACAATATTCTTTAGGAAGATCAGAGATTTTTCCAAGAGTGGATGGGAAGTATAAGGTAGAATCTGTCATTGTCTACAAAGTTATCTTCCCTTCTCTTTCTTCCTCTCTTATCCAGTAACTGGGAGATGTTCTTGCCTGCTGTAACTTTATATATATCCATCCAAGCAGTGCTATAGTGAGATAAACCTTTCTTATTCAATTTATTTTTTCTGTTATCACTTCCTTCCTACTGCCTTTGTGTGTTCATATTAATAGTAATAGATAACAGAGATTTTATTGTGGGCACTGTCTCTGGTCATGTGGTCTGCTGTATTGCTTCATTTCTGTTTACCTGCCACTTGTTACATTGCTTGGGTTAGAGGCTTCTTTTGAAACTGTCCAGGAGCAAACTCCTCCTCAGGTGAGCTTACAGACTAGCACACACTTAATACTGCTGTAAATAAATCATAATGATCAGTAAGCAGAAGAGGTTATAATTTCTACTGTCAGGAGAGTCTCCATTTTTTTTTTTAATTTTAGTGAGGCATTCCAGAGTACAACTTACAGAGGAAGTATTTATAAAATGATGTCTATGTTTTCTGTTCCCATTACATGTATGTATCTCACTAGGTACATGTAAATCTTTCTTTTCGTTAATTCCAAGACAAATAGATAGCATATAAATAACAGGAGGAAGTTTGAGACACTGGACGTATCAGCAGATATATTTGATTCTATATATAAGAACTTATATATATATATCTAAGATACCCATTAGCTGAAATGAGCTGTAACTCAAATAGCATGCTTGATGTGCTAATCAGTGGGAGCGAACTGGTGTTACCTTTAAAAGGTAGTGACAAGACATGTTAATAAATTGGAGGTTTTGTCTTAGAAATGCCATTTCCCAAGAGATGAATGTTTTCATAAGAGAATCATCACCATGGATGTTAATTAGCAATATCACCACAGCCTCTTCTGAGATGCAGGAGNTAATTCAGCTTTTTAAAAGTCTATGGCCTCTTGTTTATATTTCTAGCCCAGCTGTGATTTGTTGTCTAAATATCTAAGGATGTATCTGCTATATTGTGCAAGTGTAGTCTTCTATTACAAATTATAACAGACAGAAAGGGCTTTTAATTTTAAGAAATATACATGTCTTGTAGATGGCAAGGAACTCTAAAGAGGAAAGTACTCTCTATCTCCTTTATTTCCATATGCTCTCAATCCTCATTTTCTCAAGGACTTGAGAAGTGCTATGAACTGGAATTACTGAGAACATAAATTGCAGGAGAGAGGTCAATGAAATTGTTTTACTGTGCTGGAATTTTTTTTTTTTTTTTTTTTCAGAATAGACCAGAACTGTATTAAAGGATCATAAGCATTCTTGTTTCTCCTCCTGTGGGGACTGACAGAAGGAAACTGCAGATGACCACAGCTGAATAAAACTGAGTAGACCCTGGTGACACTCTTTCCACTGAATAGTTGAGTAAAAATTAATTACTAGCTAGTGCTTATCTGCAGCTGCAGAAACACTTCAGCTATCACTACAAATTGATAAAATTAGGAATGACATTTATTAGGTGGGTTAGGTGGTGGCCTATTCTCGGTAATGGTTTGGGAAACAATGAAAGAAATAGCTACCCAGCTATTGGATGAAAGAGTTCACACACTCTTCATTTTTTGTATGTTTTTTGTTGCTGGTGTAACAGCTCAACATAAAAGGTCAACATGCAAGGACTGGCAGAGTTAGGAGCTATGATCAGCTCTAGCTTACAAGCTGCCATTCTGACAACTCATGTCAACTCGAGAGTGACAGAAAATGGGGCTATGCACTCATTAGCAGGTTACATTCTTATCTGAAACATTTCCAAGCGTATAATGACATCAATGGTAGAAGCCCAGGTAAGTTTTCTTTTGTTTGATAGCTACTATCTTTGGCAAAACCCTGGCAAAGCAATAGTGGCTGAACCTCAGCAATGAAAAAATGAGTTGCAAATAATTATGGAACAGCACAGAGTTGGATCTTCAGTATTTACTTACCAGAATGTTATAATATATTTTCTAAGATTATGAGCACATTTGCTTTCTTATTATGTAGACTTTTTGTTTTCTGACACCTCAATTACTTAACAAGTAGGATTTTCTTGTTAAAAATATCCATAAAAATGATATTTATTTTTCTCAAGTTTCCAAGTGAGGAATCATCTCTTGAAATTATTTGCAAATGGATATATATTTGTTGGATATAAGTTTGTTTTATTCCCCTGCAGCTTCTGTAATTCAGTAGAGCCACTGAACTCTGGTAATGTGGTAATTTGTTTTTAAAGGATTTGGTTGATTTAGACTTTTTACAAAGGTCTATAGTGACAGGACAAGGGGCAGCAATTTTAAACTGAAAAAGGGTAGATTTAGGTTGGACAAGTTGCGCTGAGAAGTTCATTGCAATTGGTCAAGGTCAGGTTGGACGGGGCTTCACCTAGTGAAAGATGTCCCTGCCTATGGCAGGTGGTGGGACAAGATGACCTTTAAAGGTCCCTTCCAGCCCAGACCATTCTATGAGTCCATTATTTTATCAATTGAATAAGCCATTTTTTAAACTATGGTCTTTGGGCAACATGACATTCCCTGTAGCCTGCACAACATATTATACTGAAATCTGGGAGAGCTTTGACTGAAAAAGAATTCAGACAATTAAACTCAATATCAAGGTTGTACCCATCGAAATATTTTGCTTACTTTTTTTTTTCCTGGTGTTTCAAATAATGAGTGTTTCCTCCATTTTTTCAGTAATAAGAAGATTTCAAAAATAAGTGAGTGTAGTGCATCATAGAATATGTAATATGTCCCTATAAGTTTCCCAAAATATAATTTGGTGTAAAGATAGTACATTAGGTTTGTGGCAGTGTTACTGTGTCTTGTATCTTTCATCAGCTGGGTGGGTGGTGGCTGACAAGTCAAACCCAGTAACTAGCTGACACACAGAATGTCGCAGTTCAAAGAAAAGCTTTGGCACGACTCTCATTTACTATAACATATCAGCTTTACACTTCTCTGGCAATGAAATGCAGACTTAAAATTAGTAGGAATTGCAGCTGCATCCCTGCTTTGATTCCTTAAAGCTCTTCTTTGGGAAGGCTGCCCAAGTGTAAAAAAGAGTCAGACCTGTTTGTATAACGTTTTCTGTAGAGATTGCCAATAATGATTTGGGAAAATACATTGCAGCATTTTCCAGAAGAAAAAGGAACAACAAGTGGGTTTTTTAATCATAGTTCTTTAAAGATCCGTATCTGAGACTCTTATTTGCAATAAATAAATAATTAATGATGATTTTTGAAAGAGCACATCCATTAACATTTTAGCTCGAAACATGCCGTGGTGCTGAAGTGATTTTGCTGATTTTCCCTGTTTTCTGTGTATTGGTTCAGTTTGCAGAGTCATTATGGTTCATCAAGATTCATTTTGGAGGAAAGCAAACTAGAAGACCACTCTGGGCATGAACAAAAGAGGCTTTAATACCTAATGGAGACCCGAGTCTGAATGACAAGAGGAGTTTCCTAAGGTGGAGGATCTTGGGGACAAGAAAGCAACAGTTCTGTGGGACAGCTTCTCTTCATACAACTTTGAACAAAATGTGCAGTAAGAATGTTTCATGCAGTGAATCATCATCAGTGGCAACACGCTACTGACCTACTGCTTTTGCACCGAAGTCTTTGCTAAGGTAGAGTTAGCCAGGAAGTCTGGGGTTTAAAATTGCTTTGATACTTGTGCTAAGGGGAAAATCTTGGCCTTATGTGAAAGAGGGGAGATTTAGATTAAATATCAGGAAGAAATTCTTTCCTGTGAGGGTGGTGAGGCACCAGAACAGGTTGCCCAGAGAAGCTGTGGATGCTCCATCCCTGGAGGTGTTTAAGGCCAGGCTGGATGGGGCTTTGAGAAACCTGCTCTAGTGGTAGGTGTCCCTGCCCATGGCAGGGGGGGAACTCGCTGATCTTTAAGGTCCCTTCTAACCCGAACCATTCTATGATTCTATGAAGTCTCTCACTGACACTAAGGAGAAGTATTTCTATGTGCACTCCAGTCAAGTATGTGCTAAGATATATAATTCTGTTAGATTCTTTCTAATTTAAATGAATTTAACATGTAGGGTGAAAATTTTGGGGTTTTTTACCATTGACTTTACTAAATACAATAAAATGTTGAAGAATATATATAAAGATGGCTTACAAAAGACACCTACAATAGCACATCCTCGGTTGAGCTGCTGCGTTAAAAGACCTGAGATAGGTCTACTGAGAAAATCCTAGTAGCTGCAGAACATTTATGCCAGAAATAAAAAAAACCCTTTGAAATACTTAATCTTTCTTGGAGAAGAAAGCTGTGATAGATGTTAAATAATTGTGAAATATTCAGTGACATATTGAGATGTAGCAGATGCTATGGAATCATGTCATAGTCAAACATTGTACTAATTTTGTAAGTGTCATACATTTGTTAGCATTCCTATTCCTGGCTAAGGGCAATCTTCAGAGCTAGTAATATGAAATTCTAGTGATAAAAGAGTACAAATAACAACTTATTTGGAATTCTACTTACCCGCTCTGTTGGCAAAGCAGCACGGAGACACATTTAACTGTCTCAAATGGCCTCAGAAGATGAAGAAGTTGAGATCCTGACTTTTGAGAGTCTTGTTTTGGAAGAGGAAAGCCCTGTTCCAGAACTGATATGCTGTGCCCAAAGTGAAAAGCCCTGAAGAAGGACCTCAATTATCCTAGATTTTCCAAGTCCCCATTTGGAAGATAGGTCACTGCCTGATAAGATAGCAAATATATTAGCAAAATATTTTAAGGTTTCTTCTTTCCAATAGTCTCTGCATCTGAAATAATACGTTTAATTAAATGTTTTGTGGGTATTTTTTTGCTTGGTTGGTTTTTTTTAGTTAGCTTTGTGAAGTGAACAGATTTTACTGGAGATTTTAATACTGCCCTGAAGTCAGACCTATAGGGACAACTGCAGATAATGGACCTCAAAAGCCCCGTCTGGACAGAGACAGAATTTCACCACATAAAAGATGAAAGACAGAGTCCTGAAACGCAAGCTAAGCACCAAAAATTTGTAACTGTTGTACAAGGCAGACCTAACATCCACGTCTTCCAATGTCCAGTCTGACAGCTGGCAGTGGTGACAATTAGCCATACAGCAGGAGGGGTGTAGAAGGGTGGTGTTTCCCCAGCACGCTCTGTACCCCCAGCAGCCAGAGGTTCACAGCTACCTTCCAGTACATCCTATACTATAGAAGTGATTCTCTCTTGAACCACTCTTGCTCTTTTCTCTGTGGCTTTTTTTTCAGTCCTACTACAGTCTTTTTGAGATGACCAGAACTGTACCTACTGCTGAAGTTGCGGAAATAATAACTGTGGCTTTATATAGTGACATAAAAATATTTCCCAGTTTGTGTTCTATAGCTTTCATAATAACCATTTGAAGATTCAGCAGTGTAATGGATGTACAGTTCAGAAATAATGTTAGGAAGCAGTTAGTTTTCTCTTTATTTTTGCCAGGATCTTAATTCATAATTTATATAACTTTATTACCATAAATAAAAGTATATATATGTATAAGAAATAAGAAATAAAAATTAGACTTCACATTATTTGCAATATTTAAGCACCTAAGTACATAGGAACATGTCTTGCAACCTCCATAGCAACTGAGTCAGCTACGTGCTGGCTTCTACCGTAATATAATAGTTGATGTTCAAACTAAATTCCTAACTTTGAAAATCCTTCAGGAATCAACCTGTGTTATCAGGTTTTTAAGATTAGACGCTTCATATGAATAAATAGGAAAAAGAAGACTTTTAAAAATCAGAAACATATAATAGAGAGCATCACTCCTACACAGAACATCCTCAGACTGGTGGTTGACCACTGGTGCATCCATACCCTGCAGGGCAATATCACGCATGATGCTGCTGAGAAGGAAGGTTTGGGTCCTGCACTCTGCTCTGCTGGCACAGCTGAGCTGCTCCGAGTGGTGGAGCATCCTCAGCATCTCTTGAGAACCCCCTGAGATACTCCCCTGGGGTGGCTCTGCCTTGTTAGGCAAGTAGCGTTTCAATCTTTAAGCAGTGCCACAGCCTGGATGTATTATGATCAGAGACCTCTTCTTAGAGAGATTTTCTCTGTTCACAGAAATCCATGAGAACAGCTGAGGATTTCTAAACTTAGCAAATCACCTACATTTGCTGGAGCTTAGGAAAAGTGAGTCATCCAGATTTATTAAAAGATCATTTAATACTGAAACTTATCAGGTACCTTTGAGAAGGACTGCTTCGAAACTATGGTTACGCTGTTGCAATGATTATAATATTTTGCCCCTAATTGTGAAAAGTGTCATAATCTACAAGTTGGTATGATGTCTTAAAATTTAGATCAGGAAAAGATCCATTCTTAGACATATAGAACTGAGGACTCCAAGTCAAGGGTGAGAAATCATGCAGGCTCTATAGTTGAGAGCCAGTCATGGCAAAAGGAACGGGAAGGTCATAAAGAAAATATTTGTAGCTCTCTAATGTGTACCGGTTCTCCGTTGCGGTGATTCATCATTGCAGTTCTCTGTTCTCTAACTATAGTATGGAACAAAAAAAAATTAGAACTGGTGAACACAGGCCAAGCAGCATAAAGAAGTTCAGGCACCTTTGTCCTACGGAAATCATAAGAACTGAAGAAACCACTATGGGGTCAGGTCTACAGTCCATCTAAGTTCAATAGCCAGGCTCCAACTGTGCCCCTGGGAAAAGCAATTTCGAAAGAGCACACAAGCCTGGATGCAGCCTGCAATCCAGTCCCCTCGGACTGCCCCAGCGTCAGTAGTCACCGGATAAAGTAAGTTTGGGAGCACATTGGTAGTCTTAGAGACTTCCCAGGGGAAAAAACTACTCACTTTTACAGGAACTGCTAATCAGAGATGAAGCTAAATGTGAAATAGCTTGGACCCTTCCAATCATCATCGAGAAAACAAAACCTAGACTCTGTCACAAGAAAATGTAAACAGTCAAAGGCTTTCAAAGTGTATTTATGATCTTTTATATAGATATGTCATTCACTGTTCTTTTACAGCATGCTGCTTTTTTCTAGGAAGCATACAAATGAGATAAGATTTTAACTGCTAATTAATAGTGTTCCACAGCCTTCTGACACCAGAGGAAAAGCTTCAGTGGCAGCTTTGCTCTCCTTTTCACCTACTTTCTTTTAAATGACTTTTATAGTGCCTTCAGTTAAGCTATAGCTCTTAACAGGGACCTTGGTATCAAGGATGGAAAGATCCAGAAATGGACTTGCACACAGAAGAGGCAGAAAAATCCTTCAGTTATATCTTATTTCACAACCTTTATCTAGTTGGGCTGAAGAGAAGGAAATAATTTTTTTCATGATAACATACCCCTGTACTTCACAAAAATGTACTTGATGTGGTTTGTGTACTGTATCAAGTGTTTAAATGTGGCAGAAAATGACAGCTCTGCTTCATTATTTACAAGTCCTCATTCATCTACAAACTAATACAACACATCAATAAAAAAAGATCATAAAATGAGTCTTCTGGAAAATAATTCAGCATTGCTTTTTTACAGTAATTTCAAAATCCCAAAATTGTTTAGCACTGAATCAAATGCCTCACAGAGGCTGCCGTATCACATTAGTACGTCAGACTTGTAATTTCATAGGAAAATCATATCAACTTTATTTAACAAGATCTGATTTTTAAAAATTTTGTTGATTGACATAAGTATAGGACCATCCTCTGATTTCTCATTGACTGCGTATCATATTATCTCATACACTATCAGCAATTCTTATTTATATTTAGGTCTTTTTATGTCATTCTCAAGCTGCAAAGGGATGTTAAAATCAGTAGTTTATACTCTTTTGAGCATCCATTTATAACCCTAAATATCTATAAAATTAATAAATAAGGGTCATAGATGTGGATATTTTTATGTAAATTTGCATGCATTTAAAGTTGTGTGCTTCTCTGAGAGCTTGTACAGAGCATCTCAGAAAATGTTGGGAAATATTACATCTTCCCAAGTCGGTGGCAATAATCGAAGTACCTATCTTCCATCTCTCACTTAAGAGGTTTTCTTCACTCTTTCTGTTACACAATGGTTATGGACGTGACATCCTGTTATTACAAGAAAGAGAGGAGATTTCCAGGAGATAAAATTTCAATTAATACAAGGAGTCTTTGAGCATATATCCCTCAGAATTCTGTCCAAAAATTCTTCTGAAGGAGAATCTGAAGCCAAGACAAATGTTAAACAGATTGTATTTCAGTGTTTTCCAGGGGTAGTCTGAATCTTCACACTGCAACATGAATTACTTCAAATTCCTTTCTACTTTCTTTTCAATTTACTTTTCAACAGCATGAATTTAGTTTACACCAGATGAGGCAAAATTTAGATTTGTGTTGATAAAGTAGTTATATACAAAGAGTCAGTTTAAATATGTTACTGTCTTTAAACAGTCCTGCTGAGTGGACAGCAGGAATATTGATAGAGACTTACTAAGGACACTCTTTTCAAGAATAGAACTCAAAAGGCTCCAGAAAAAAAAATTAGATGAAGCCTGTCAGTGTTACGCCAGGCTGACCAGAGCATCTTATGAGAACTGAGAGAAATGACCCCAGAAATGCACTTGAAGTACTGAGGGAGATAGAAAAACAAATGGAAGTAAAAAGTAAAGTGTGGTTTCGTACAAAAGCAGTTATGTTAACTTAAAACTTTTTTTTGTTTGATAAATTTTTATTCCATAGACACAACTGTAATAGCAATATTCATTGTATCTGCTGACTTGTAATCCATTTCATCTGATGGAAATCCAACACTGGCAGGACTACAGTGAAGTGGCACCAGTCAAGATAAAAATGAGATTTTGGATAGTATCTATGAAAATTAGTGGCATGCCTCACTGAAGTTACATACAACATGTTGCTGGATACCTTAGGGCTTGACACAGGACATAGAGGTAAGCATGAGCTAATTTCTGCTAGTGAGAAGTTGCTGAAATTATGCCGTGCTCAGTAACTGAGCTAGTTCATCTATTGCTAACAGCAGATGTCTCTGTTTTGTGCACCAGAGCAGAGAAATACTGACATTTTTCAGCATCCTATTCATAGTCAGTGGAATCAGAGGTGCCAGAGAAGATTTTTATTCGTTCTGCACAGTCTTGAACTCTGATGATAGCGTGTGAAAACAGTAATTTAGGTACATGCCAATTCTGCTGGAAGTTTTGTTGGAAGATTTGCAGCTACATGAAGCATCTTTTTACTTACAACTTATATTTGACTCAATAATTATTGGTGCCCAATAAACAAGAAAAAATAATTATAGTCAAGAGCATATCAGTTAATCTAACTCTGCAGTTACACTGTTACTGTATATTACAAAATATCTGTTATGTTCACTTACATGCACTATAGGGCCAGGGTTATCTTAAACTTTGTATTTTTATGACTTTGAAATCCTCCATGCTGGAACTGCATGCAATCCAGTATAAAATCTTTCCTTGCCTTTAAATACCCTTGATCACTATTTCAGGAATATTTACCGCAGCAGCATCTGTCCTTGCAAAGGATCCCAGTAGACAAAGTACTCCACAGACACATCTAGAAGGGTCTCTGCCTCTAAGAACAGGGTACTTACTCAGTTCATCTTTCTTCCTCCTGAGATAACGGCCTTATTCCACTGTTTTCTGATTAATTTTACTTATCTCCAGCTATGTGAATATTGTAAATTTTTTTGCCTGTTTTGCAAAACCCGTTAATGCCCCTTCCTGAATCAATCAACAGAAAACCTAAGTATTTCAGCTCTGGTATTATCATAAAAATCACATGGGCAACAGTAGTTTGGCAAGCTATGTTTGATGTTTCTCCTCCCTGTGCCAGATAATATATGTGCATAATTGCTCAAGTGCCGTCTGGTTGCAACTTAAGATGTGTTGCTCATTGATAATGAAAGCACTGATTTGGTCCCACACAGGAAACAGAAGTGTGTTTAATATGAGCCTGCATGATTTTGTAGGACCCTGATATCAAAAAAAGAGCAATGCCTTATCAAAACATTTTAAGAAGTGTGCATTTAATAATAATTTTTCTACATGGAAGGAAAAGCCATCTGAAAGATACCTGATTGTTTTGGGCTTGAAATATTTCATTTTTGCTGTGAGCATGCAGTGGCATTGTAATCACAGACTGCTTGGGCTTCCCTGGCTCAGGGCAAATGGCAGGCAAGAGCAGGGTTCGAAGGTGGCTGGGGCTCAGGCCAGCTTCTGCTGCAGTATATGGCAAACCTCCCTTTGACACAAGTGTGTATGGCATCACCCTTGCCCTCCCCAAAACAAAGGGTGGTGTCATGGCAATTGGGAAAAATCCCAGGTAGAAGTAAAGACTGAGCAAGGACGTGGTGACATTATTCAAATGCACAAAAGACTTGCAGATATGGGGGGGAAAAAGAGTCCTTTTTTTCATGTCTGTTGATAGTACAAAAAGCAATGTGATTAAACTGTAGCAAGTGAGATTTACTTTAAAGCAAGAAAAACTCTTTAATGATCAGGGAGTGAGTGGCAGGGATCTATTGCCTGTAGCTGTTGTCAAATGCCCATTAACAGGGGGGCTGTAAGAGCAAGCTGAACATAAACCTGCCAAGAAAAGCTTAGGTATAGCGCGTTCTGCCTATGGGGCAGGAAGATAAAAGAACAAGCTCTGAGATCCTTCCAGCTGTAGTCCTCTGTCTTCCTGTCTTCCATGTCCTTATACCAACATTTGTGCAATTCTTCCCTATGACCTCTGAGATGAGAAAACAGTAAGGCATTATATATTTGGGTTTTTTAAAATCAGCTTTAAAGTTTGCTTGTCTACCTGATAATGTCTATTTTAAACACAGATTATTGTCATTTCAAAGTGAGCAAAATTGATAAGGGAGGTGACTAGAAGCTTATTATTAATTTGCTGCTTTTATCTTCAGGAAATTAACATTCTGGCAAGGAATTTAATTGGGCTTTTTTGTTAATACTTACAGTGATGCTTTGGTTTTTCCTTTTGGGACTAGAGAGAAAAACCAGCATCTGGTGTTGAGGATGCTAGGGATTTACACCATATTATGTGCAATTTCTGTACTGTAAATAAACAAAATGAATAATTGAGTGAATAATTAAGTGTCCTGAATGAAGACTTCTCCAACTGTATCTATGGAGTGTTTGTCTTTTGTTCTCTGTTGGGTGTCTTGGGCATCTCTTTGCCTATAGGAATATTAGCAATATGTTTTTCCAGTAGAAGCCAGAAAGAATATTACTGAATTACTGGGCATGTTTAGTTTGGAGAAGAGGAGGCTGAGGGCAGACCTCATTGCCCTCTACAACTACCTGAAAGGAGATGTAGAGAAGTGGGTGCTGGCCTCTTCTTCCTAGTGAATAGTGGCAGGACCAGAGGAACTGGTCTGAAGTTGTGGCAGGGGAGGTTTAGACTGGCTATCAGGAAGAATTACTTTACTGAAAGAGTGGTCAGGCACAGGCACAGGTTGTTGAGTCACCATCCCTGGAGGTATTTAAGAAACGTGTAGATGTGGCACTTCAGGGCATGCTCTGGTGGCCAAAATTGTATGGAGTGGGTTGTGGTTTTGTGTATGGTTGGACTTGGCGATCTCAGAGGTCCTTTCCAACTGTAACGATTCTGTGATTCTGTGAAAGCTGTCAGATATGGCAGAGGGGCTTTTGCTCTTCAGTACTGTATCTGTCTGTGTATATAGCAGGTAAATCGTAAGAATTTGTAGAATTTGTGCCAGGGCACTGAGAGATCTGACTGCCCCTGCCTGCCTCCCCAGGGCCTCCTCCACCCTGCCCATGGCCCAAGACCCCATGTCAGCCCGCCAGAGCTTCAGCAATGCCACAGCATGGCTGGCCCCTGGCTCCCTGCAGCCCTGCCCAGCCATGGCCCCCACCAAGTTGAGCTGGCCTGCTGGCCCACGTCCCAGCTCGGCCTGTTCTTGTCCTCAGGGAAGTGCCTGATGCCCAGGGCTGGGGTTGTTCCCACTGCTCCCTAGCCTGCCCTGCCACCCTGGGATGGGCCCGGGCTGCCAGGCCCTGCTCTGCCACCCCAGGGAGACCGCCCCAACAGCTTGTGAGGCAGTTCCTTTTAAGTTCAGAGGAAATGAAGAAATGTAGAAGAGCTGCCTTGGATGTGTTGCACGGTCTGTCCTGATACAAAGTGGAGTAATGTAAATTGTTGGAGTATATTTGTTTTCTTGCCATGGGGATAACTTCAAGGGTCTGTTTACTGCCTGGATGCAGATGGTCTCCCACACCAGGTCACCATGTCCTGCAGTACTGCCGAAAACAACGCCAGGCTCCTTTGGGGTTGAAAAATTCAAGTCTCCATCATCATGTTTTCAGTACTCCTGACATAATGCTGCCATTCCCTCATCCCAAAACACCAAGGCTTGGCAGCACGTTGGATGTGGATGCCATCTTCCATATGTAATGAGTGGCCTGATTTTGCAATGGATGGTGGTAGGAAATGTTACAGAAAATGTAAGGTGACAGCACAAGTGTCTACTCAGTACCTCTGAAACATGTGTCACTAGACAAAGTGACGGCATGATGTTTTTCCTTTGAGCATTTTATTAACATGCTTGTGATTAGAGCTGTGCAAGCTGAGGTCCAGGTTTCTGCCACCATGATGAGGCAACAGGAGACACCTCCCTTGGCTGATTTCAAGTGAACTTTCTGAAGACTACAAGAGGTCAAGAGCCACGGGAGTCCACAGGAGAGTGTCCCTGTCTCCTGACTGTCCTTCTTTAGGTGAATTACTGGGGGCACCTGATGCTGGGACAGCTGGAAGCTGTGGCTGGAATTATTATTACCTCAATTTCAGCTTTCCACCTTGACCATACCTGCATATACGTTGAATGCAAAGTGATTTTTATGTATATGTGATATGATAATTAAACTTAGCACTTTATCAGCATTTGCTGTTCATAACTGTAAAGGAAAGCTGAATGAATTGCCAAGGAAACATAGTGAAAATTAATGATAGGGATGGGAGTCAGAAGAGCTTTTGACATCTGGGTTCAGTGCTCTGCAGAACACCCTGTCATTGGTTAAAAACTGTTAATATCACCTCAGGTGAGTGTTCTTGGCTTTTCCCTGACAACTCCACTGGCTTCTAGCTATGCTTTTGTGCCTTCATTTCCAGCCCAATGCCAGACATGCTCTCCTTCTCCTTCTCCTTCTCCTTCTCCTTCTCCTTCTCCTTCTCCTTCTCCTTCTCCTTCTCCTTCTCCTTCTCCTCAGGGATAAGGCTGAGTGAAATTGGCAGATGGCTGCTGCAACTGTCCCACCTCCTTGGTCTGTCCCTGGGAGCCTGTGTCCATTGCCAGTGGTCAAGATAGCTGGTCACAGGTATGCAGTCTCCTGACTTCCTATCAGCTGCTCAGAAAGGATAAACTTTTAATACCTGTGCTGAAAAACATCCAAAGTTGTAACAAATAATGTCACTGTCAGTGACAGAAAACTGAATAAATCTTACCCTGAACCACTACTGTACAAAAACAAGTCAAAAAGCGCTGATGCTCTGCCACAACATCACTAAGATTTGATGAATTGACAGTTCTTGAGGGGAAAAAAAAAAAAGATTCTTATGTCTGCCTTAAAACACAATCTTATATAACAACTCGTATTCCCACTAACATGGAATGAAAGTCTTAGACATCACAACTACTCAAAGTGTAGTTTGTCCGATGTTAAACCATCAGCAAGGACAAACTATTTTTAGAACTGTCATATATTATTGCACCTGAGCTTTATTTGTCTTCTGATTAAAAGAGGTTTTCCTTCAGAGAAGTTCAGCTGAGTTTTATACTCATTTACTAAGTCTTATGCTCCAATTCAATTTATTTTAAAGCAGATTCTTTGGGGAAAATTATAAAGCTAATTTGAATTGATTCTTTGGAGATTCAGGCTTAAATGAAGTCCCATAAAATTGGCAGTCAAAGTGAGAAAATAGAATTGAATTTTATACTTGTATTACTCAATGGACACAGGCACCTTGCTCTTTCCTGCTGCTGAGGGTTTTGAGGAAGTAGATTTCAGACAACTGAAACACACCTAAGCATTAAACTTCACTGAAGTTTTGGTAACTGAGGAACAGCAGAGTTTTCCTTGTTCCAATATATTTTATCAGATTATAAATTTGTGACTAGCAGGTTCACAAAGTTAGTCTTTCTCTCGTTTTTCAAAACTAGTTCTATAAACTCTTCGTGGTATTAAGTTTGGATAAGTAAAAACAAGTCCTATATTTGTAGCACATCTGGAAGATGGTACTTTAGCATCTGGTTGTGGGCTTGTCAGAGTAATGCTCCTCACAGGGAACCTCCCCCTTCTCCTTTCCAAGTCCACCAGGTAACATCTGGGTAAAAATACAGAGCTTCTTTGGAGTCCAGCAGTTCAAAATCCCAATTTAAAACATTATGTAAAAGGTCAGACATTCGGGGTGGCAAATGCTTAGCTTTTTTTCTGAAATCAATGGGGTTTTTTTTAGATTTTAGGATCCTATATTACAGGGCATCTAAAATATTAACATTTTCAGACAATTTGGGCCATCATGGTAATGTAATATCAAATGAGTAAACACTTGGCCTTCTGTCAACAGGTTATTTTTGAGGAGTTTTTCCCATGTAGCCTGTAGACAAACCTAGAAAAGGGGGACATTTTGCTTAACAGAATTTATGTTTTTCTGTTACTTTTTGATGCATTTACAGCTTGGGAAATTCACAGAAATAATGGCCGAGGAGCTGGTTGTTCAATTTCCTGTCAAATAAATTACTGGGTAGATGTTCATTACTCCATCCCAGCACTGTGCTTCCAACCTAATCAGAAGCAGAAGTGAGGATATGAAAAGACGTGCTGGAGAAAATTCCAGTCCTCTCTATTATTTTCTCTGGACACATGGTCCTATATTAGAAATGACTGTTATTTTGTGTGAGTAAATACGTTAAAATAAAAATTAATATTGCTTTGTTCTGGTAGTCTTTAAATGAAAACAATTTTACTGAAAGAAGTCTTCATTCCCAGGATTATTTTCTGATGTGCTCAGCTTTCCAGAAATGTTAGTCAGGAGCAGACTTGCTTATTTGCTTTGGCTCCTGTTGAAAGTGTTGGACACCTGAAATTAGACACCAAAGTTGATATTTAAATGTGGAAATGAAAATCCCCCAATCTTTCACACATGTGAAGTTGCTACAACTCTCAGCGATCTCAGTGGGAGCTGTGGCTGCTAAACATTTTGAAAATTCTGATGGTTTAAGTGAGGTGCTTAGTGAAGGAGGTGGATGTCTGACTGCCTCGATAGCGCTCGAATGCTCCCTGCAACCGGATGGAAGTGAGGGGGATGCGATGATGCTCTTGTTTGCTGCACTGATGAGCTGATGGAAACCCACGGACTGCTCTCCCCTGTGCCCCTGGCTTTCTGAAAGCAGGGCTTGGCACCTGCTATTCAAAAGAGTTCTTCTACCCCCTTTCTGCTTAAGACATTAAGCAAAATTTGCCAAGATGCTGCCAGTTACAAGCGTATCTAGCTGTTGGGCTCTGGGAAATGGCACGTGGTACATTATCTCTTTTGTAGGGCAGAATTTTGATAGACTGAGCTGATCTCTGGATCCCCAGAAATCCTTTACCATCTGTCATGATAAAAAAAAGAAAAAAAAAAAAAAAAAGTAAAAAATGCTTGCTTAAAGACAGAGACCTGTCCTTGGTTTATATCAATGGCTGAGAATCTGAAATTTCCCTCTATTAAAAATGAAATTGTTTCTGATTGCTGCATGTGTTAAGAATGTAACAACCTGAATGATAAGGAAAAAAAAACAAGAGAAGTAAATTTTATCCAGTTGTCTCTGCTTTTGCTTTTCTGTTCTTACTCTACCAGAAGCCTGAGACTCTCCTCTCCTTGCAGAGCAGCACTTTGGGAACTAATGCTTACCCGTGATGCATCCCTGAGCCAGGCACATCCCCCTCTTTCTTCAAAGTGAGCATGTGAAAGACACCAGCAATCTCCAGTCCTTAGAGCTTTGTCTTATTCATATGCTATAGAATTAAACTAGACCAACATAACCTTTTTCAACAGATAAACTCAGCTTTCTGGCCCAAAACAGAGCACGAGGTTTGGAAACCAGCCTCCCTTCTGTCCCTGTCTCCCTGCAGGGTACATCCCTGGCTTTTCCATCCTGTGATTTTCAGTGGCTTTTTAGACTGAGTAAGCCCATGAGGCTCTCCCGGCCTCTTGAGGAAACCTGCTGCTCCCTCAGTCCCCACATCTCTGGGTCTGCTCCCTGCTGCCAGCCCCCTGATGTCCCCCAGAGACCTTCCCATGGCCCTGCTGAGTGTTCCCAGCCTCAGAAAGCTCCCCAGCCTCAGGAAGCTCCCCAGCAAGCTTTTCTACCAACCTGTATAACAATATGCAGTGATTTGTTAAGAATCCCTTTTTGCCTCTGTTGAATTCAGGGTAAATTACAGGTTTCCTCTTTTTACTCATTGATCTGACTGCTGAATCCATTTTTTTTTTCTATTTTGGAGAAGGAAGATGGGTGGCAGTTTTGGTTCTTACTTGGTTGTAGATAACATTAACTGTTACTTACGTGATACTTATGTGCTGAAGATTAACAAAAGCCTTTTAAGAATCTTGGCAAGTTGGGAGGGATTATTAAGTCATATGGTAAAAGGATGGATCTATACCTGATTTTAGGGGGAAAATTATTCCAGTTAAGGACTATAGAAGGTATACAAATAGAAGGAAAGACACTTCATGGTTTTGATAAATTAGCTGCACGAGAACAGAAACTTATTGCAAACAATTTAAATGATGTAAGCTTTTTTTTCTACTTAGACTTTTATAATTTCAGTGAATTGTCCCGTGCATAACTAAGTCTGAGGCTCCTTTCTGATGTGAGTGCTGTCTCTCAAACCAGGGGTCTTGTGTCTCACTTGTCTCAGAATGAAAACTCACAGTTTTCTCACGTTTAGAGCAGAGTTTAGGTATAAGCGTGCCTACCTTCTAATCATTGTTTCAAACAGAGTCGATTGTATTTGGGTATTTATTTGTTCTCATCACCAGAAATAGTAATATAATAAATTCAGCTCTGCTTATTAGCTGAGGGAACTAAGACCTAGAGAAGAGAAACTCAAACAGCAAGAGAGCTCACGTATCAATTTAGCCTCATCCAGTCCTATGCTCTGCAACAAATTAAAATAGGTAAGTTTTCTCTGTGAGCTAAGCAAGAGCAGATGCAATTCACATTCTTTTAGCCAGCACAACAATTTTTTTAGAAAATCTTTTGAAATGGTCTTTTAAAAGGTTCTGATTGTTTTGTTCTCATCTCTTTTAAGGTCAATGAGAAACAAAGAAGGAAAGAAATTCAAGTGCAGAAGGACAAAAAGGAAGAAGTTCAGGAGAAGCAGATAAATGGGAAAAAAACTAACAAACCTTTTCATAGGAAGCTGAGCAAGTACACTTTGTTTATTTCAAAACTACCTACAGAAATAGTAATATAAATGAAAATATTTCCCATCATTACAAGCTGCCCATAGGCATTCTTGCTGTTATTATTTTACTTCCTGTATAGTGTTAAGGTATCACACCGTGGAGATAAGTGCTTTAGAGATGCCAGTAGATAGATAGGCTTTTGATACTAAATCACACAATATTCAAGGTGAGAAATAGTACAATGAAAAGGGAATTGCCTTTATTTCAGAACAGGGAGCTGAGGGCAAAGCAGAGTGCGAGCTGCACAGCACTGTGTGTCCTTGCTGCCCACGCTGCCCACAAGCAAAGTGGAGATCCTGAGCCTGGCTCAGGTGCTGGTACCCAGCATGCTGCCCAGCACAAAGGCTGCTCCACGCCTTTGTGACTGTATCGACAACTCATATTCTGTGCAGACAGTGCACTTTTGCTCTCTGATGCTTTCCAGGTATAATTACAATGGGACATCAATATCCAGTTCCAGTCACAGCTACCTTCACTCTTTTTTAATTATCTGGTGACCTTGGTGACTCCATTTATTTTATTATTTTGCCTAGCTATCTATGAGAGAAGCAAAATCTGAAGAACCAGAAAATGTAGAAAATAGACATCCTAGACATCCTTACAAAAGTCATATTTGTGAAATGACTACAGATAATTATCTGGCACAGCATTTACAAAACAAGACTTAAAAGCAAGGAAA
This sequence comes from Nycticryphes semicollaris, assembly GCA_013400055.1. Taxonomy (NCBI): domain Eukaryota; kingdom Metazoa; phylum Chordata; class Aves; order Charadriiformes; family Rostratulidae; genus Nycticryphes; species Nycticryphes semicollaris. Next base: position 507,268 of record VXBJ01003887.1, on the reverse strand, counting down.
TGAATGCTTAAAAACTATGCAAGCCTCACAGTGGATCTTGTAGGTCAATATACGTAACAAACATAAAAGTATTGTCATGTCACGTAACAAATTCCCTTTTTCGCATCATATAGTAAGACCTCTGACTTGAGATGCCCTCGAAATAGTCTGACATGCTCTTTGCATGTTGTCCACATTAAAACCAGCACATCTTCCCCCTTCACTTAATTTTGAGTTTTAGAATTATTTTGACATTTTATAGTAAATGATAGTAGAAGCAGCAAACATTATCAACAGACTTTAACTTAACAGTTACTTACATTGTCCTACCTGACAATAAAGACATACATTTTTAAATACCTATGTATAAGTGTATTCCAAGATGCAGAGCATTTTTAGTTCCATAATACTGTTCCCTTTCTTTAGGGTAGTACAAGTAGCTGAATAAACTGATCTCCAAAAAGCCTGAGTCACTTCAGTAGTTTTACAGTAAAGATAAGTTACAGCTTCTTCTAATCTGATACATCCTCTGAAAGGCTGAGGAGATGAAAGATGTGATTCACCAGATGATGGTAAGTGCTCCAATGAATGTGAAGTTCAAAAAAAATTATATGTTGCTGTGACAAAATGCTAAGTGTTTTGTATTTGCTTTATTAGTAACAATAGCATAATTATTAGATTGATTTTATAGATATAACTACTAGACATGAAACTAGAACAATAAAGGAATATCAGCATGCTTAATACACTTCATTCACACAACTAAGTGTAAGCTGTGCTTAGGCATGTTTAAAAACTTGCCCTGCCTCCAGTAATTATAATATATGGAGGATCCAAGGTGCCATCACTAACATAGGTGCCAGACCCCTTAAATTGCCTGGTCACTGCACCATGTAATTGAAGGCAGAAATGGACCAAGATCTGCCTGCTCATATATGTCAGCAAGGAATTATCTATAATGATTCTCTGCCCGTTTATCTTTTGGTAGAAGCATTTGCATTACTTTCTTTAGCTCTCACGTGTGCCCACTCCACAGATATGTTTGCACAGGGTTTCACTGACATGTGTTGAAAACTTTCAAAGGGGATGTTTTGCAGCTGTCATTTTGCAGGATTATCCTTCCCATTTAGGCTAATTATGTTTGTTGTCACTGGGCAGTTGGAGGATCTTGTAACAGGGGCCGAATGCAAGACACTCCCCATCAGGCAGTACTTAGGGGTAGTAAACCCAAGGGAAGTTAATGCAGAGGACATGAAAAGAGCAAATAAGCACAGAGAAGGAACAACAGTTTTGCTCATACCTGAGTGATGTTTGATAACTCCAGCATAATTTGGCTTTTTCATTAAGCTAATGCTTCATTCAATGCAATTTCATTTCAAAATTACCTACAGATTCAAACTGGTCTTCTGGCTACATCATCTGGTCTGACTCAGACATGCCAAATATGGCTACAAGCAACTCCATGTGGCTATGGCACTGCAGCCTACAGCTGGGGAAGCCCGAGACGTGTCCTCAAATTCCCACTGAAGTGGCCAGGAGGTTTCCTTGAAGGAGAGAAGTGAAGTGCCTGTGATCAGAGTCCGCTCTTCACAGCATGGAGATGTGCCAGGAGAAACCCCCTGTACCTGAAAGCTTGTCAAAAATACAACCTGCAGCACATGCAGTGTTTCACAGCTGAGAGCCAGAGGTGTGCTGGATCTCCTTCACCCAGTTGCCTTTCTCCACCTTTATTGTGTCTCAGATGATTAAGGCGGAGAAAAGGGAGTGAGTAAATAACCGTACGTGGGCTGGGGGAAGTGTATGATATTACACTCAAGGAGTGAAAATGCTCACAGGCACTTGATGCCTTGCTGCTCTGAGAACGACTCACAAGTTGCTGCTCCTAAAGTCCAGCCATATGTGTTAGGAAAGCTAGTGTGAAGTTTTAATGCACAAGTAGATAGTTAGACAGCCACATTAATATTTCATGACGAATTGTTAGACTCGGATAAATATGCAAGAGGCTTTTATTCAGATCCAAATTTGCCTTTACTCAGGCATCGAATTCTGTAGACGAGGGGTTCAATATTTTATGCTGAGTATAGCCATCCATATGAATTGATGCTTCTCAGTTAGATAGGGGGTGTTTCTTTAAAATAAGTCCTCAATCTAATATAGCTTAAATGAAGTCAGTGGCACGCAGGATGTGCCGCAGGTAGGAGAGCGATAAGACAAGTATGGATCTGCATAACACATGCATTTTTTATGCTGTACTCCTCAGCTCTTTAGATTTTGTCTGCAAGAGTAGTTTGGTGCAATCAGTCACAGCTCTTACAGGAAAACAGAAATTTGTTGACACTAATAATCTTCCTTAAGACAGAGCTTTGCACCACTCCTCCCTTGTCTCCCCCTCCCCGCTTGCCAAAATGAGAGCGAGCATCAGTGCGGGTTCCTGTGGAGAGCTGTTTTGTCTGGGGCCTGGCAGGCACAGATGGCCAACAAGCTGCAGCCCCCACTCTTCCTTGGCTGAGCAACTGTGCCAGGTCATCGAATGGATCCTCAGCAGCCAGCATAGAGCACCGGTGTGCTCTGAACCACAGCTCCCCTGGTTTCCTTGGGCTGACAACAACAGGCACATTGCAATCCATCTCTAACAAATTCTCTGCTGCCCATTTCAGGCTTGGGGCAAGGCTCATGGCCGCCTTCTCCTCTTCTTCCTCCCACAGAGACATGAAAAAGCCTCTCCCCCTTGCACTCAGTTTCCAAGTGCTGATATTCTGTACAAAACATGGGTCGTTGCACTAATGTCCTGGGACTCCGGCTGGTGACAGTGCCTGCTCCTAAGAAGCCTGTGGTCAAAAGTGGCAGGGCAGGCCCATGGCATGGTCAATGCAGGTGCTCCAGGTACTGCAGATGCTGCCAGCCCACCAGCATCTCCCCCTTAACATGCATGTGGTTAAGTAAGGGCGGCTGGGAAGGAAAAGCAATGGGAGAGGGGGCAGCAAAGGGAAAGGCAAGGCTGCTGTAGAATTAAGAGGATGAGGGGAAGGTGGGCACTGTGGTGAGGCTTTGAATGTGGGCAGTTGGGAACAGGGAGAGGGACCAGCTGAAGAGAAAGGCAAGAAGGACAGGGAGAAGAAAGTTAATTCACACCAGGGGACATCTGAGTGCAGGGAAGGCCTCTGCTGCAGGGGCTGCAGCCACTCCTGGTGCCCTCTGCTGCTTTCCCAGCTGACACACAAGCCCTTTCTGCAGGCAATCCTTGAAATCCCACCTGTTGTATGAACTGAGCCTGGTTTCCCTGCTAGTTAGTCCTCATGAATAGAGGATTCAAGTTGCATCCATCTTTCTCATCCTTGCAATCTCTGGTCACCTCTAGACTGAGAATTTTTCTTCTGCTTCTCTGGCTCTCTTCTGTGTTCTCTGACACTGGGGTGTTATATGAGTGTCTGGGAAGACTGGCTTCCCACTCCTGATGCCCTGGAGAAAGCTGGTCTGATGTGGTTCCTCTAAAATTCATGACATCCCAGAGTACTTGAAGCAAGCGCATCTGGACGGTGGCTAACACTGCAGTTGCCTGGACTCTTTCATTGCTTTTCTTTCTTTCTGTAGAGGATTTTTTTCTCCTCCCACTGTTTTGCAGTTCTCTCCCCACCACATCCAGCCCTGCACTCTCCTTGCCCATGCTAGAAAAAAGGAGGAATCTATGACAGTAGTATGAGATTGTCTTGTGACTGTCACACAGTGGTAGATGGCTCTGACAGCACAATTATGTTAAAGAGAGTGGAATTGAGCCTTTTTTATACAACAGCTGAGAATCTGACTCCTGTTTTCAAAAGATTAATTCTTCTCAGGTTTACAGAAGTCAGCCAATGTCTACTTCTTGCTGTTGCTTTTTCTTGTCAAAGGACTTTACATTTCTGTGCTTACAACAATCTTTTTATTTGGAACAGTGAAAGAGTTTTATAAGAATAATGGTCCTGTGTATGATGCTCAATCAATCTAATTTTCAAGCCCCTTCAAAGTTTGCCAAGAACTACGGCTTAAAAACCCACACTTCAGCTTCTCACAGCAAGTGTGTGAGATGCTGCCTAAATTTCTGGGCAGTTGGAGCATTCGCTGTCCTCAGGCAACGTCAATTTGTCCATTACCACAATGAGCCCAAATTGCTCTCCGTGGTTTGATTCAGTTCCAGGGGCAAATTAAAAGATTTAGGCACAATTGAGAAAATATAGGTGGGAATTTCAGAAGCTCCTCCAGCACATACGAGCTCAGCTCCCCTTAAAACTCGCTAGCACTTGTGCTCCAGGTCAGTCAGTAACAACATCTGCTCACATAACACTTCATTATACCTCTGCTAAGGTGCGTCAGGAGAGCCCAGCAGGCATACTTCTTATTTCTGAATTGACTGCCAGCCAGTGAATAGATGTGATTCCCTCTACCCTCCTGAAAAACCATGTGGGTAATTTCACCTGCAGACATGCAGATGAATATTTCCTTGATGCAGGCAAACTACTTGCATCTGCTACATTATTTCTCTCGGTTATTTTTCTGGCATTATTGGGAAGGCTTTTACACTTCTTGGCCAAAGCAGCTCAAACAATAATTTTTCAGATAAGCTGAGTATGGGCAATCGACTCATCAGAGTGATTTGTGACCATGCCCAGAGTCAGACTAATGAAAGTGCACGTACCTGCCACGTGGTCATTGCCCATACAAGAATGTATTTGTCAGAGGTGGCACAATGTGGGGGTTGCATTTAAAAAACAACAACAACAATTTGGCATAAAACACATCAAAAGAAGCAATTCCTTAATGTTATGGAAGTAAAATTTAAAAAATTGGTACTAAACCAGAAAGAAGAGTTTGTATTAAAAGAAAGACAAAAAATGGATTGGTGCTGCAGTGAGGAGGACTGGAGTACTGAATTTCTACCTAAATGAATTCTAAAACAGAGGCATCTCTGTATTTCTGCACTACAAGAAACGATCATATTGGATGACGCATTTAAGAGCTTCTATTCTCTGTTTCTTGTAACACTGCAGCTTAGAAAATGGAGATCAGATCTTAATTCCCTCTTACTTAGCCAGTTTGTTTACTTTTTACATTTTCTCATTTAGTAACAGGGCACTTCTGACTCTATCTGTTTCCTGTCAGCATTAATTTGAGGCTTTGATGTTTCAATACAATAATATTTCTGTGTTCAATTAGAAAATACTGTCTGGACATACTTATTTGTGTTTAAACACATTTCAGTAGAAGGGATTAAAAAAGAAAGCCCTTTAAAAATGCCTGTTGATCTCTGATTATGTAAAACATCTTTTACCTCAATTGTATGCCAGATTTGTCCCTTTAACATTGCTTTTATAAGAACAGGAAAGACTTCTATTCAAAACATATTAAAGAATAGGGAAGCAGATGACATATTCTCTGATTATTCAAATGATGTCTGAAGCATAAGACAAATGGGGAAGAGTGAATATCTTGAAAAGTGCAGAAACACAGAATCTATCTTTTTATTTAAAATGGTCCCATGTGTTGAGTTGCAGTGTGAGTCATGGATATTTTCCACCTAGGAAAATCAGACCAGACAAGTTTAACCTAAATACCCAGACATGGATTCGATACTTCTACACCTTTGACAGCCCAGTACAGTTCAGCCAGCACCCCAGAAGGGGAGCAGCATGAATTAAGGCCCTAGAGTCCTGTGCTTTTGTCTTCCCTTGTTCTTGTACCTGTCTTTGCCTTGGGGACAAAGCTGGGATTTGGTGCGCCGAGTGCATTTCATCCCTTGGCAGGCAGCACCGTGGGTCACATGCCAACATCTGCGGGTCCCTGCTCCATGGGGGGACAGGAAAGACCTGCTGTGAGTTCCTCTTTCTAAACCCACTCATGGATTTGCTCTGTAGGGAAAGGTTCAAGGAAGAGATACCCCAAGGCACGGCCTGACAGTGATGGATCACATGCTGAGCATGTGAAGCATCACCTGGGTGCACTGCAGAGGCTGTGCTCACATTTTTAGGGCTGAACAGACTGAAACAGCTGTGGAGGCCTGCTTTGTGGTACCCATGCACTGGTTCTCGATGGGCAATCCTGTCTCTCCATTAATCATCTGTAAAGCAGCTTACTTCTTTATGTAGTTTCCAGGGCAAACCATGATTTTTTTCTGCTCTGATAGGGTCCAAAATATTATCTACAGGTAAACACAAACCTGAACTCCCTTCTGTGACAGGATCAATCATCTCTGTGTACCCCCACATTCTGGGCTATTAAAATAGTCCCAGGAACACCTCCCCTCCCTGGACACTGTGCTAGTGTTTCTGAAGTGCTTCAAGAACAGGTGGTTTTGTAAGGAGTAGTTTTAGAGTGATCATGGAACACGTCTGTTAAGGAATAAAGATCAAGTTTTGTGTATCAAACACCAGTCTATACAATCATGGGTTGAACTGTTTCTGTTCAACTCATTTGTGGTTTTCTGTAGCTCTACAAGTAGCCTGAGGCAAGACACCAGCATCTTGTGTACCCCACACTCTTGAGGGGAGTCTGCTGAACTACAGCTGTGCCTACTATGAAGATCATGTGAGCCCCATGTCCAGGTACAACCTGCAGATCCAACACCTCCTCTTCCTTCACATACCTCTTTCCATGCAAAGAAAATTGGGCAAGTAAGGGGCCAGAGAGGATTGTGAAGAACCACCCTGATAACCAGAGACCAGATGGCAGAACTTACTGCAAAGTTCTCATGCTCACAGCGTAGAGGCTGCTTTGACACTCAAGTGTCCTAAAGAGCTTTTTACTTAGTTTCTGTATAAATAGTGAGCTTCTCACACTATTACTGCACTTTGTCCAATGTTTGTGCTAAAGGAACATGACAATAACTACCCCACTCTAGGGGAAGACCTCTGGTCATTCCCCTCCTTCAGCAGCTTCTAACCCTCTTTTTTCCTTCCTTGAACCCTCATAGCAGTTTAATTTCTTTGACAAAATCAGACGAGTTATTTGCGTGCAATATTCTTTTATATTACTTCTTCAAGTGAAGGGCCAAGCCCTGAGTTCCTGGAGAAGTTTGTATGTAGCTATGGCCTCAGTACATGGCCCAAACACCTTGTTACGGGTTGTTTTAACTTGAATTTTTTATGTGACTAAGATACACAGGTTTGGAAAATAACCAGAGTGTGCAAAGTAGGTCATCGTGCGTGCAGTGACGTGCACACGCAGTGAAAGAGATCTTCATACACTATTACCAAACGCAGCAGGAATTTATGGATGAAATACTTTGTCTTAAAAGGCTAAGTGGGTGAATGGTCTCCCTGGCTACCTTTAACACTTTCTTACCAGCTTGGAGTTGAGTCTACCCTTTCCCCACACCTCACTCACATTTGTCATTTCAGTGTGTTCTATTGCTCACTGCAGCGCGTTTGCAACCTGCTGAAATTGTGCTGGCATGGAGAAGCTGGCCAGTGCACAAGCCCCAGCCCTCATTGCGATACAGGTGCCAGCTGGCCTCACCCACACCTTCTAAATGTGCCTTCAGAGACAACTAGAAACACCTGCCCTGTTTGTGAGGTGTTGAATGTGTTCATTAGCATCATTAGCAGGGTTCTTGCTAACGTACTGCTCCTTTAGTAGGGCACTCAGGACTGGGCTCTGGTTAAGGTGATTGTGAGTATCTCTGCTAGGATTAACTGGGCAGTCTGGTGCTCCGATCCTACTCATGATGCTACCTGCAGCAATAATAGGTGCTGGTTTGTGGCAAAAGAGGAGGGAAGGTACTACCACGTAATGTCTTGGTTGTATTGGAGTATGTGAAGTGGTCTGGATGTTCCTCAGATGCTTTGAACTGAGGTAAAGCAGAATACTTTTGTATTTTTTGTAAGTGCCTAGCACTAGGCTCCTCTGGGCAGACTGCAACAGCTCACTGATACATGTGAATGCTTCTGCTAATGTAGTTTGTGAAGCCATTTTAAGTGAAAGCATTATGCCTTTGCAAATTGTAAACACTGGGTGGACTGGTGTGTCCCAAACTTTCAAACGCACCTTTTGCAATGGTGATAAGCTTCTCTCCGTGCTGGGTTTTCCCATGTTGGGGGTAACTGCATTGTCTAGGGCTATAGCAGGGTCCTGACATACAGGAAAGGTGTCTACTCTGATACTTATTCAGAAAAATTGCTCTCAGCTGACTTCTCAGTTGGGCACCAGGGTACCTGCTCATATGGGAAACGCTACGAGGAGGGCGCTGAGAGGCCAAAGTGGGCAGAAGACCTGTTGGAGGCCATGCTGGAGACTCAGGGCATTACACATGCTGGCTGCACATTCTCAAAGGTCCCCACATGCAGAGACAAGGGGTATAGGGGGTGGGAGCCAGAGAGCACCAGCTGCCAGAGACGTGCACCGTGGCTGCTGTGGGTTTGGGCCCTGTGGTCCCATGAACCTGAGTCTAAACTTTAACAATTTTCATAGCCAGGAGAGATGTAACCTGTGGTGTTTCTGGGCAGAGCTATTTGCAGATTAGCCTTGGTAATCTTGGATTCTAACACAGTAACTTTGAGGCTAATGTAGCAAATTTAAGCAGCAAAGATCTTTCAGGTGACACTTGCATAATGATTCCACTTTAAAGGTAAAGTATGGATTAGAAACGAATGTATTAGTTCAAACATTTTGCAGCTATTTGTGACTTGACATCATAATTCTCCTGAATTAATTAGAGTTGTCTGTAATATTCTGGCAAACCTTTCCTTCCCTGTTCCTTGTTTCTCAGCTCTATTGTACGTTGTCAAGTTTTTAGTCTATGTGAAGAGGCTAATCAAAAGCCAGATAAAATAGACTGAAAGATCTCTGATTTCAGCTGTCTCTGGAGCAGACTGTAATACCATTAATCTCTTAGAATAGGGACTCCATTCTCCATTTTAAAGGCATTTATACTGATGGAATAACTGTTTGCTCCAGGAAGTTACTCTGCTCTGCATTTCCATCATTTAAACTCTTTGCCTTTTATTCACCTGTGCATCACCAGGCAACGCGACTCTGCTTTATAAATAAGATCAAGTAACAGGCAGTGATTGTATCCTCATGGCCTCTTACAAGGACTTTATTTTCTATTAAATTCCAAGCAGTTCTGGATGAGTAAAAGCTTTATGCTTCAGATTTACTTTTTATTTGTGCCACTTAAATTTTTCATCTATATAAAAGACTCTCCAGTCCTTCCCAGCTGGTCCTCTCTTGCTTCTGGCTGCTCCTTGGCATTTTAGTCACTAGGAGCTCCATTGGTGCAAGTGCATTAGGAATTAGCCCAAGAGCAAGTGTCTTGTAAGAAAGGAAATAATAAGAAACTGAGAGAAGATAAAAGAAAAGGGCAGAACCAAGTACACACTGAGCAAACACTGAGCAAACTGAGCAAAACAGATGAGTACAGGAGCAAGGAGGGAAGATCTGTTAAACTTGCATTCAACCTGGTGGAAAGAAAATGGGGCTGAGACATGTAGTGTGTCTGCAGTTAGCATACAGTGCTTTGGGACAGTGATTTTTTCAGTCTGCTATTTCCTGTTTTGTTTAATTTTTAATTCAAATTGTGTACTAAAAATAGCATTTTGGAGCTGAAAAGATGTGAATGGCATCGGGATTAAAAAAAAATAAACCCAGAATGTGCAAGAGGAATGCTGCCGTAGCTGAAACAGCCCTGCTGGGATTTCTAGCTTTGCTTCTCAGTCAGTTATGGTTACAAAATGCAGATTTGCCTTATCTGGGCCATTTTGGCTGAGAGACCACGTGGTAGTCCCTTTGTGAGATAAACAATAAGCCAGAGTGAGTGGTCATCTGTCTACCTCTGTTTCTGCAGCTACTGCTATTCCTTTTTTTTTAAAAAGATGTTTGTATAGCTGATTATTAATAGCAGAAAGCTTTCAAATTTTTGGAAGTTTTATAAAAAATGCTGAATCCTCCAGTTTTCAATTAGTACCACTGCAGCATGGCTTGTTTTTTTCAGAACTAGAAAGCCAAGAGACTTTTAGCTAGATAAAATTATGAAACCTTATGCTTACATATTAGCCCCTTTTACAAGGAAGACTAGAGAATTTTTTGCCTCCAAAAAATTTAGAGCAACTGCTCTGAAGAGATTCCTTAAAAAAAACAGAGATATCTCTTCTCTAGGCTAAGTAAGAAAATCAGCTGAAAAATTAGAAAGCAGCCTCATCTAATTCTTAAACGGTTGTGCTTCACAAGCCTTAGACATCCTCCAGGATGCATCTATGCACGGGGGGTAGGAGACATTCTTTCCAGCAGGCATTTAAGGTGATGCTGCCACCTCTGGCTTTGGCTGTGCAATATGTTGAATCTGGCATCTTCAGTTTTCCGTAAAACAGCAGATTCGGGCTGATACAGACACAGATCAGGAAACCTTCAGAACTTCAGGCTTTGTTTCAGGTCTAAGTTACACAATATTTTGTGAATTACAGTATTTGTAACATCATATCTTTGCCTATGTGTTTGTGTATTTGTTTGAATAATTAAATGCATTTGCCTATGTCACATACTAAATCTTATATCCAGGGAGGTTGAGAAAGAATTATTTTTGAATTTTGCAAAGGCCCATTCCTCTTCCCAGAGGATGGGAGCTGTAGGGCTTTTCCAGCTTCTAACCATGTCAAGCTGGAAGGACTGTTATACCCTAATGAACCACTTCTCCCTTAGAAAATACTGGCTCATCCAACTACAGCAGAGGGCATTTTAGGGAAAAAAAAAAAGTTCCATATATATATGATTTCCTGCCATTTTTAAATCTAATAATCAATTTTGGTTCAGAGTAACTAAGGGAAAATAAGGGATTTAAGTGCTTAAGTCAGGGTTGGGATGTAGTTTTTTGATTTGGGGTGATATTGATAGAAATAATGTACCAAGAGGTACTACCAAGTATACCACCTGATACCTGCTTTCAGATCCTGCTTAGCTTTGTAAAACCTGGCCCCTTGAATGTTAAGACTGAGCAGAGTAGTTGAAAGCCCTCCATTGCACTGCCGGTCAAGGAATTGGCTTTCTTCTCTCAGAAAGCTTTGACAAGCTTTTTTTTTTTTTTTCCTTTTACTTTCATCAAATGTTGTTTCTAGTTTCTAATATGCTTTTGGAGCTGACGGTTGTTTTGGAGTTACAACCAACTATAGGCATCCAGGGTTAAATGAAGATTAATTAAATTACTTTTTAAAGAAGGATTGAAGGATTTCAGTTGAGATGAGCCCAGTGAGATTCCAGCAGCAGTGAATTGTGTCCAGCCCAGCCTTGGTGTGACGAACTGTCCAGCATCTGGGCTGCAGCTTGTACGTTACAAACATTTTGTGATTCTATGTGCCCAGGAAGGAGTACTACAGATAGGTACTCCTGTCGTTCTCTGAAATTTGTGTGTGTTTATAGGTGAATTGGTTTCCAAACCTGACAGTCTCTCCCATTTTCTGTCACTGGTGGAGAAGAGATACCAGGGACAACTGAAAGCAAATTACCGGTGTATTATGGATGGCTGGAACTGAGCAGTCGGCCACAAACTGAGGTTCAAAGCTGTTCTAATTGCATCCTGATTCCCTAGAAGCTGCTCGATGGAGGTGTATGTTTGGACCAATACAGCAGCGGAAGAGGAAGGTGTGCTGCACCTGTTCTTCTTGGCATCCCAGCAGCATGATTTCTTCCACAGTGAAGTGCATTGGAAAGCTTAAATAAACCTTTTGGGAGCCTGGCTTGGAGCAGTGGGGATATGGCCCATGTAAGTGAGGGAAGTCTGTGATGGAAAGAAGGCTCTCGCATGTCTCACTGAAATGATTCCTCTATCAAGTTTTAAGTTTAGCACAAGTAGGGGAAAAAATAGCTTGCTGTGTAGGATCACCTGAAGAAACTGTGGCTTGCAGAGCAAGAAGTGACTTCTTGATACCCTGGTGACACATCAGGACAGCAGTCCTTTAACACTTACAGAGTGCTTTTTTATGTTCAAAGCTTCACAAACATTAGCTAATTAATCCTCACAAAGCCTGAGGGAGTTACGTATGTATTGTGACAAGCCTTGGGCCAACAAAGGCCTTCACAGTTGTAGCCACAGCATGAGGCATGGTGACTGCTGGTGTCAGCCAAGGCAGAAATTAAGACCTTCTTACTAAAAAGCTGTCTCCTTTCCTCCCCTGGCAAGTGGTATTTCAACAAGACTCTCTGCAGTGATGTAGAAACTGGGATTCAAAATAAATCTGGGCTACTTTTCTCCACCTCAGTGTAATACAGCCAGTCACAGCTAAAGCCTGTTACCCAGCAGGAGGCAAGCTATAGCCCAGGAACTTGGGGTAGAGCCTCCAGGGGTGTTGCACAGTTAAAATCCCAGCAAGCCAGTGCCTGCCTTCACACTGCTGGAGCCAGGTTACAGCCCTGAAGTTTCATCTTGACACCTCAGGGAAATGTAGCAGTAGGTCCATAGTAGAGATGAGCAGCATTGTGGTAGCTCTACAGAAACTGCAGCTTTGTCCTGCCTCGCTTGCAGCTTCTTCCAGAGCCATGATACCAGGGGTGAAGGAGCGGCCTTGGAGCATCTTGCTGCTGCGATAGAAAGAAAACGTGCTCCTCCGCAGCGTAGATAAGGGCCATCTGTGTATGGCTGAAATGAGATAATGTTTAGGAGCCTGCCAGGGTACTAAAGGCTGCACTTTCCTTGGTGTCTTGTGCTGTTCAAGCTTATGGCAGTGCTCCCCTTTGACCCCTCTGTGTTTTGCAGTTCTCCCCACTTGCATAAAATGAAGCAGGATGCAACAATTCATTTAAATAACATGGCTTAGGGAAGGCATGTGTAACAGTGTGCATGCTGGTATGAGCCAGTAGATGCTTGGACATCACAGATCTCTGCATGGTGTACCAGAAGGTTTGACATCTATGTTGCTACATCCTTCAGTCAATAAACACTGTGCTTCTCACCTTTGGAGGGTGAGTTCCATGTGGAGAGTTATTTTCTCTGTAGTTACCAGAACTGAGACAGAGCCCTGGGATTGTGGGGAACTGTGTGGAAGCCACTGTGGTCAACACAGTTTATGTATGGAACAGAGCTAGATGTGGCTGCAAGTCATCAGTTTTCTGCTTGACTGGAAGTCAGACTACGTACCCTGAAGGATGTCTGTTTTAGCCTGTTGTTAAAGACCTCCTTTAATGGTGATGCCACTGCCGCCTCAGTGAATCTCTTCTAGTGCATCTCTATCCTATTTATGGTTTTCCTAATATCTAACCTAAATCTCTCAAATTGTTGCTGTTGCAATTACATTCTCGTCTGTTACTTCTCTGCAATTACCTCCTGTCCAATCCATCACAGGCATGGAAATTAGTTTATTTCCCTTCTCTGTGCAACTACCTGGTTGTACTTAAAGGACACTGTCATGTCCCTGCTCAGACTTCCCTTTAGTTTAACAACCCTGGTTCATTCAGCCTGTACTTGCAGATCGTGACTTCTCGACAGCTGATCTCTTCTTTTTTCCTCCCATCTGGTGTGTCCCTTGTTGTTCCAGGTCCTTCTTGGGACATACTGGAGATGTGACCTCACCAGTGCTGAACCAACAAGCAGAATTACCTCATATGTTTTTAAGGTTACTCAGTGAGAGATCTCTGCCTTTTGGGTGTGTCAGCATCTACTGGGGGCCCAGAGTGGGTACAGAGCCATGCATCAAGGAAGGACAGCATATCCCGGTGGTCCAGAAAACTTTTAAATTATATATTTACCATCCTATTTTCACTTGTTCCCTTCTTCATTGTATCAAGTGTAGTAATGCAGGAGACTTAGCTCTGTTAAGAAATATCTTCTCTTTTATCTTCCTAAGTTAGGATTGCAGAGATGCAACAGCACTAGTGATGATATCACAGCTGTACTTAAAAATCCATTCCAAAATTAACATACTCAAGACTCCACCAAGTGAAACAAAGTTACTGTAATGGGTGAGTCATGATAAACTGTAGAAAAAAGGGAGTTCAGGATATTTAACAGAAAGATCAAAGGTCATATGCAAGTCAGCATGAGATCAAATTATGCTATAACATCTTAACTTTTGATTAATTCGCATTGAAAGTAAAAAAACAAGTAAGGATTCTTTTGCAGAAACACAAACCAAGCTGGATAGTGACGGACAAATATGCAGAAGTATGTCATGTGTTACCAATAACCTGAACACAGCCAAGCAGTGTTACACTCCTGAGTGGCTGCAGTTTGACCAATATTGTTTTCCAAGTGAAATCAACAGCACATTTTGACAAGGGAAATGTTTAAGGAAGAAAAAAAAAAAAAAAGGCAGTGGGGGGAGAGCACCATCACTGTAAGAGACAGGGATGGTGTTTCATGAAAGGTGAAGTGGTGACCAGAGAATTTGGTACTTTGGAAAAAGTAAAGGGAATCTTAACAAGAGGGGAGTGACCTCCAAGTTTCAGGTACTTGTTCCACTTCCCCAGTGCCTGCCAAAGAGGTTGATGAACACTCCTCACATACATTTATCATTATGTGTTGCAGGAAATAAACATAACAAAACTAGGTATAAGGTCTTATGAAAAGGGAGGATGTTTTTATTTCAAACAAATCTATTTCCAGTCCCTCACACTCATTCTCTCAGATCGCTCATTTCCCATTGCATTTCCCATGTGCATTCATAACCACTTAAGAGAGAGCTACCTTTTCTCTGTGCCCAGGGAGGCAGGGACAAGAGATGAGGACAAATAAAGTCTCTTGGCTTCCTATTTTCTAGCAAGCTCCGTTTGGGATAGTCCTTTTATGCTCTCTAGGAGTTGAGAAATTACTGTAATACGTTGACCTCAAATCTTGCTCAGTCTTTGCTCCAGGTACGTAAAGCAAGCTTGCTCCATTCTGTTTCCCTTAGGATTGCTAAGAGTTGTGGTATGTCCTTGCTCCCATCTTGCTGTTAACATACAAGACTTCTGCTGAAAAACCATCTCTGATGGAACCTTATTGCAGAGTAGCCAACTGTTCTTCATGGGAATGCACTCCTCAGGACTTAGAGCTCACTCACTGCCAGTTGCATCCTTAGCTATCAACATGGGATATTCTTTTAAACCTTCCTTTCCTGTTTCTTACAGCTCTTTGACACACAGGCATTTTTTTTCACATATCAGTCAGATTAATCTTAATATAATTGACACAAATGTCCACGTAGTTGATAACCTGAAGCCAGGACCTTGCGACTTGAGAGACGTTTCTCCAGACTCCTAGAAAACACTTAAACCAGCAGAGGCTGCCAGATGGAGAGAGCAGTTTAATACATCCCAAACACAACTCTCATCCATCCCAGTGAAGGAGGGATCATTGCTGCCAGGGCACTCACAGTTGGTCTGTTGGTCTCATAACTGGATAAAGTTGGATAAGAAAGACATATGACTATTTTATATAGGTAAAACAAGGGCCAAAAGTGTAAGTTTGCAACAGTGAAAGCTGTTACAAAAGAAAAAAGATATGAGAGAAAAGAGCATTTCTGCAGTATCAGTCAAAATCTTTCTGAGTTGGTTGACTATTTCCTAGCCCAGGAGATTTGCCTCCTCACCATCCCATCCAGCTCCAGGATGACATGTGGTGGGGCTTTCTTAGGGCCACAGCTTTCCCCTCCCTGCTGCTGAAGGACAACTCGCCTCAGGGGGTGAGGTGAAGAGCTCTCCCTCCCTTCTCTTCCTGCAACCCAGTCTATTTTGCATGTATTCTCCTGACTGCCAGCCTTCTCGTGTTAAGGATATGGCAGTAAAACTTTGTAAATTGCAGCCCTTGGGGAAAAAAGGACATTTTACAATCACTTTGTTAGAGTCACACTATCCATCCTACATTGAGATTTTCTTAAAAATCAGAAATGATGTGTTTGTGAGGTTAAGCATCCATCTCTGTATACCTAAACAGTTAGTTTTAGGATGACACTCTTAGGCAGATCCATCAGGAGGAAAAGGATAATACACCGTTAAAGTTACAATTACTGTATTAGATACAAAATATAAATCCATATACCAGCTGTTATAACCCAGCTAAAGAGGGGGTAGGAATCTGGCAAATTATTTTCGTGGTATTTTATATAGCTACTCATAATAATGAAATTAAATGAATGCATGTGTATGTGCATACAGTTAGATTTATAGACTCTCCTTAAAAAGGAATTATTTCAGGTCCTGCTGAAGTAGGGCAGAAACAGAAGCCAGGATTGTTTCACCTGTGTAGCTGGCTTCAGCTCCCTTGTATTCAGATATGCTTGGCAATGCTAGGGGGACTCACCCACACCTCACGCAGCCTTTTCTTGGGGCAGTTGTGAAAATTTGGGGATTTAAGCCTCAGAGCACCAACAAGGAAGGAATCTAATGCTCCAAAAACCATTTCCTTTGGCAAGTGTTACCCTCTTCCCCACCCCAGGACCCCTTAGTGAACCAAAGCCCTCAGGGCACCAGGGCTAGCTACAGCACAAATATATGCTTAATATCTGTTGTTTTTTCATGTATTTTCTCTCCTTTGTCAGATAATTTTGGCTAGATCTCTAGCCAGGTCGACCTAATGTATCTTGGATGGTTTGGATATAACCCCCAGTCAACAGAAGTGAGGTGCTATGTTCAGACACCACAATGTTATTCAAACTGCAAGACAATGTATGCCTGGAAGTGTGTATAATAAGCAAAATAAAGTGACAATGAGCCCCGTTCCGAAGGACTTCTCCCTGCTCCCAGTCCTGCAGCCCTGCTGAGTGACTGATTTACTTTAATATACCCTGGTCCAGTGAGAGGTGTCCCTGCCCATGGCAGGGGGATTGGAACAATGTGATCTTTAAGGTCCCTTCCATCCTAAACCATTCTGGGATTGTGTGAGTTCTTCCGACTCCTTCATATTTCACTTCCTTGCCGTGTTCACTCCTCCCAGCCTTGACTTTCTCTGAGCACAACAGCCCCCGCCCCTCTGGACTCCCTGTGCAGGACAGGCAGAGCTTTGGTTCTGGCCAAAGTCTTTCCATGTCTGTTCCAGTCTGAATTCCAATTCCAATTCCAATCATCTTTTTAGAAGTATTCACCCTGCAGCTGAGTACCCTGTGATTTTATCTTCTCTAATTAATTTTCAGCTTTCTGTCTTAGTTTTTGTTACCAGCCTTTGCTTTTCCAGACAAATTCAGCCTATTTCTGTTTTTCAAAGTCTTCTAGGTCTTTCTGAATGATATTCTGACCCTTTCCTGTGCTGACAATAATTCCTAAATTTGTGATATCAGAATATTTTATTAATAGCAATATATATTTAAATATTATGTATAACTTCCATTTTTGTAAATGTTTCTGAAATTATTGTACAAGAGAAGTCAATGGGCATGACTTTCAGTGCCTCCCTGTGCAGAATCCTCTCTTGGTACAGTCCTTCCCTCTTCAGTAAAGCTTGTGGTCTCGTTGCACTGGCTACATCACTGCCCGATGCAACCTTGTGCTGTGCACTGCACACGCCAATTTAAATGGTGAATTCCCACATCATACTATTGCAAATTCTTTCCCAAAATCCAGGTAGTTGGGTTCTCCTTCTCTTCTCCTCCTTCTCTTCTCTTCAAGAATGTATAATTCTGTAAGCTCAGGTTACCTTTTACCCCATTTACTTTGATGTCCTTAACTTTTATTTTATTCAGAAATTGTCCAAACAAGTTTCACAAAACTGATCTCAGGCAAGAGGACATGTACTTGTCCTGCTTACTTTTCTTTTGCTTTCTGTAGGTGCTGCTGGTGCTGTTCTCCAGGGAGCCGGTGCCCCTTGGTGGTGTCATTTGGAGTCCTGGTTAACAGTGCTGCATCGCTCAGAATGGGGGAGGGACATCACCTCCTCTTGTTCCCTCCTTCCCTGACTGAACACACTACCTTACCCTTTCAGGCAAGGACCTTCCCTCCTACTGTTTATCCAGCTTTCTGCCATTAAATTCAGTATCACTGGAGTTACAAAAAAAAAACCCCACCAAAGTAAAGTACTCATTTAGATTTGGAACCATACTTGAACTACCTTTAATCTTCACATTGTTCCCGTATCAGAGCAGTTCCATTTTTTCCCTGTTCTCCTCTTATTTATATAGTTGAGAAGCCATTTGTTATTTTAATTTCCTTTCCAATGCTTTACTTTCAGCAGTTTCCACTGTATTTCTACACTCTCTGACCTACTAGTCAGTTTTCATTGCTGATGTCTCTTTTTCCATGTCTTCTAAGTGCTTTGATTATTTAGAGTGATTAGCTTGGCTTTGTTTTAAAAGGGACATAGGGTCTTGTGGCAAGAGTGTGTCCCTCATGTTGGGGTGTGTGACCTAGGGAAATGCTGAACTTGTCCTCATCTTTCCATCGTGGTGGCATTGGGAATGGGGTCATTCTCACTGCCTGGAGCAGGGAGCACAGAGAAAATCCAGAGCTCAGTAGTGTCTCAGAGATTTTTGCCAGGATATATATATAGGACAATCTCTGTGTTTCGAGATGGCTCTGGCACCCTGGGATGTCTGATCTCCCTATGAGTAACAGCCATTTTGAAGTGATTATTCATCCTGTTAGATCTGAAGCATCTCACTAGGAGTTGTTACTTTCCCCCCACCCAACTTACTTGAGGGTTTCTTTGATCTAAATGTCAAGCCCTTCCTAAATTGAAGTCCTTGAGTTATTTGGTCAACTTATTTTCACTAGTTATTTCCTGGTAGTTAGTTCAATAAATAGTAACAGGTCTATTTTTGTTTATCCTTTGATTTAATTTTAACTGAGCCAGCCCATGCCCGTTCACTGCAAAAATTTGTCTCTATGATTAGCTCTTGAGTGATGCATTCCCTGCTCGCCAAAACCAGGTCTTAACTGCTGCTCTGCATATTGATTCAGTGGCTCTTTGATGAAGAAATCTGAGTCTCCCGATCCACAAGTACTAAGGCCGTAATATTCCTGGGGTGTTTGTTCTGCCATCGAGGCACGGGACATGATATTTCTGTGAGAGCATTACAGAGAATGACAACCTTTCCCGATGCTGTTCCTGGGGGCTGTCAGAGATGCAGAAGAACCAGCTTCTACTGTCCTTCCTCAGACTTATTTTAGCCTGAACAGATTGCCTCCCACCCATGCTGCCTTTTCTCTTTCCATTATGAACTCCCGCATCATGGCATTACAATGTTAATCTGCCACAATAATCTCTATTTCCATCTTTCCTGAGCAGCATGTACCTTCCAAGGATTTGTGAAATGCAAGCAGATTGAGCCATTTTTAGAGAGACTAAGCAGCCCTTTCACTAACTTTTCTTAACCTTATCTTCTGCCTTAGGCTGACAGGGAGTAAGGGCACATACTTTCATCTTTCTGCTGAATCCTGCAGAGTTTCAGTTACTCCCTTTCTTTTTCTTCTTGCACTGAAGTTTACTGGAAGATCCCAACAAAAATAACAATGCTAACCCTTTTTTTTTTCCTCTCTCTTGCTCTCTCTCTCTTTTTAAAGCTTGGCTTCCAGGTTAAAATAAATAAATGAAAAAATCAAAAAAACCCACAACAGACATAAACTCTTTCCTTGGAAACCTGTTTGCCTTGTATAAGGAACAGGTATTTCAGGGTCTTTATTGGGAATATCTAAGCTGTAAAAATGCTATGCTAATGTTCACCACCCCTCTGGAGGAAAGGAGTGCTCTTAGCACGTTCACCACACATCATCGCTGCCTGAGGGACACCAGAGACACCAGCCTCATTGGTTTTTCCTCATTCTTTATTGTGTATTCCACTATCCATCTGTAATGAGTCACTCATAAACTTAACCTAATCATGCCAAATATGTGAAGAACTAATTTGCAGTTCATAAGATGAACTGAAGTGGATTGAATAATGAAGGCACTGATGCCACTAACTTGTTTTGATTTGTATATGTTTAGACATATTTTGAAGTCAACAGGGAAGTATATACTACTTGCTGAGCTCAAATATTTCCCGGTTATTATCATCCCTTTTCTAATAATCAAATTAATTTGCAAGTAACCACAACCAAGCAACCCAATAACAAAAGATTTATATCATGTTGGCAGTTGAAATGGTCATTTGATTTCCAGTGGGTGTCTGTTTTCAGGTAGATCCTCAACAAGGTTTCTCATCTTCAGATCTACGTATTTACGCAATCTTTATGATTTACCATGTCACAGAGAAGAATCTATTACAGTTTCTGCAGGTAAGCTAGATGCTACATTAGATAACCAAGTTTCCTAGAGCTATTAGCCATATATATTCCAGATAAATTGTTTTCCTCATGTTATAAAGTCAAAGTGAACCTGCTAAAACAATAACACTATATATCATTATCCTAAGTTTCCTATTAAGATCCATTTGCCTGCAGATCCTCCAGGTGGGGGGAGACCAGGTCGAACAGCGCAAGGAAGTAACATTTCTAACATCCTAATGCAAAACAGTGCAGGGCCATATTGTGAGAGCGAAGCTCATGCGTCATGAAGAAAGTAATGTTTTATTGAATCAAGAACTTGATGTCAATCGTGCTTTTCAGTTGGGGAAGCCTGTTGTTTATTGCAGCAGCACATTTTGTGTAAGTTCCTGATTTACAATGATTCACATTGATAGACTTCTAGTCTATGGCACTGCCATCACAAACAATAATTTATAACAGCTTCAGCTCTGCTCTTTCAGCACCGGTTTTCAAGGACTAGAGCCAGAAGTAAATCTGGGAGGAAGTTCACTTACTATGAATATTAATTAATGTTTATACACTAGGATTTATTTTCTTAAGCAGTGATTTAATTCAGAACATTCAAAATGGTGCTAAATGGGTGAAAATAATCAGCAGCCATGTGCTCAATTCATTTCAGAGATAAACCTGGTTCCATTCATTTTCTTTCATGATGAAACCTGAAAACAAACTTCAGTAAACGTGGCAGAAGGGAGAGTGCATAAGCCAGTGACAAGTGGTACTTCTCTGTTCTCTCTAATTATACAATAAAGAGAAGATGTTCAGCTTCTCCTCCAAGTCCTTCTGCATTGCTCTTCCTCTGCAATGGAGTGAACCTCTTCACTGTGCTACTTTCTTTTTATTCAGACTAATCATCTCCTTGCAGAGATACTAGTGGAAGTGATTGAGATTAAGGAGTATACCCTCATCTTGATGCTGAAGAGCATTCATGGAAGTTGAGTGCATGACTCTCCAGCAGAACAAGAGAAGAATACACAGCAGAACCATATTTTTCTTTGTCCATAAGAAAACCAGGAATGGCTGAGTCATTACAGATCATTAGAATGCTTATATTTTTCAAGTTGTACTTTATAAGGGTATGCTCTTTATTTTATATTTTGTTAATACAAAGCCTGCACTCTTGTTTGTGTTCCCTGAAAAACTTTTGTTTGATGATGTTGTGCTCTCAAAAGCACTCACATCAATTCACAACATGAGTATTGACCCTATTGGTGAAGTGGTTGCCCCAGCAAGTCTTTTTTCTGGCACCAGCTCTTTCCTCCCTGAAGGTATAACCCCAAAGGCCACCACTCATCACCAAAGTGGGAGTGGGTGATGCTGCTACGCCCGACACCAGCTGGCTGTGCTGCCTTTGCAGACAGCTTGTGCTCCCCAAACTACACAGCCAGTGCTTTCTGAGCAGCCACTGTGAAGCGGTGTGGCTGTGCTGATGTACAGCCTCCCTCTCTGCTCCTGGTCTCTCAAGTACCACCAGATGTGGCTGGCTCTCCCTTTCCTCAGGCTGCTCCACAGAGCCACCTCCTTACTGGGTCAGCACAGATCCAGTGCCCTCATCCAGTGGGCACACCTGCCTAGGAAGACCTTTTCTTGCAATTTCCATGTATGGTGTATGTTGGATAAGTCTTAAATAGATCGCACCTACTTCAGTGCCTAGCTCAAAAGTGTAGCATACCTCAGCAATGAAGAAAACCCCTTATTCCATTAAATTAGATGTTAGGCATAATGTGAGCTGCATTCTTCCTTCCTCTACGCCCAGATTGCCTTACTGAAGTCAACTGGAGCTGGACCCTTGGGATTAAGTAAATAATTTGACCCAGTTAGGTGTTACAGAACAGACTTCAGTGGGTTGCACAGACTAAAGAGAGAGCAGAATGTTGCCCATTGTATTTACTATCATGTTTGTTTTGGGAGCTAAATTATTCCTCCTAATTTTGCTAGCAGTGTAATACACTGTCTCAGTAATGGAAAGCATATGAAAGCAAGCAGATGGTGAAAGCAGAAAAAACCCAAGCATGTCCTGATAATGTAGTAAGCAAGTTCATTTTTTTGGCATTAAGCTTTCATAACCAAGGCATGGTGATAACAAGTACAGACACATTTTTAGAGCACAGTTCATCAAAAAATATAGCCAGTTTCATTGCAGGGCAATGGAAGATTACTTTTTGAGACTCCTATATAGATAAAAGCTAGATGAGAATGTTGTTGAATTAGACCTGTCGTTTATTATTGCTAGCAGCTGAGTGACAGAACAGATACTGGTCAGAGTGATTCCATCACGGCTCCTGCGATCTCTCATATCATTACAAATGTGGAGCCTTTCTCTCATTGATTTGCAAATATGCAGCTATCCTGCATCCCAGAAATGTCACAGACACTTCGATATAAGTTGTTATCACAGTGGGCAGTATTGGAAATTCAAAATATTTTATTTTGCCTTGTAAATATGCAGCCTCCAATTTGAAATTTTGAAGTTTAAGGTATTGCTTCTTAGAGCTTAGTGTGTGTCTGCAGTATACCAAGGTCCCAGTACAACTCCAGCAGCCCCTTACTTCTCCTACACAGATTCCTCATCCTTCCAGAGCAGAAGGCAGAACAGCCTCAGCAGGAAACACTTTCATTTGTTTAGCAAGTCTGAGAAAACGGAGCCAACTTTGACTCCCTGGCTGACCAAAAGGCCGGGGAGGACATTATCTAGCCTGATGACCTCCAGATTACTTTTTTAAGTCTCTCAAGACAAAACATGGGCAGAAACAAGGCCAGATGTACTGCTTATCATTTTAAGATTCTTCAAAGAAGGAACAAATTAATCTTTGTTATGATTTCCATTTGAAGCAATGTAGCCACATCTTCATGTAGCTGCAACATGGACTTTCTTGCAGCTTCCACAAGTTTAGGTTTCAGGGAGGATGAGCCAGAAAAGGCACTGCTGTAGTCACAAGGGCAAATGCCAGTGCAAAATTGAGGGAATAAACCCGGATCTGAGCACGCCAATCACTTCTGTGGGGAAGAGGGGTGAGGTGAGCCAACCTTATTTATCATTAAAGCACATAATTTGTTACAATGCTCTTTTTTCACCATGCAGTAATGCAGCATACTAAGTAATGCAAGGATTTCAGGTTTTTTTTAAATGTTTCATATGTATCTGGTTCATTCCTGACTTGAAGAAACACAGGCAAAAGACTCTTTTTGATTGCTTGATCCCTCTGAGGACCCTGTGCTTGTTGTGTCCTGAGGAAAGTTGTCTCCCTTTATCTTTTTTAGTAATGGTTGGCTGATTTAACCTCCCAGAAGGTAATGTTTTTCCTTCCGGATTGCTTTTAGTATCTCTGGTAGGTGGCAGGTGTCATCGTTCAGATTTCCTTGATGTCCCTCTGTCCTCTTCGTTTCATTACCCAGGCAAGAGGTGGAGCAGGGAGGAAATGGGACTGATATCACATCCCAGGTCCCAGCTGTTTTTCCCATGCCTCTACCTGTGCCATCATATTTTCCTGATGCCACCTCCCCTTGCCAGGTCTCGGGGACATGGTACAGCAGCCAGGTGAACAGAGGCCACAAGGCTTCAGCATCCAGGGCAAAGCCTGACCATTTCTCCTGGCAGAGTCCTGGTCAGGGATATACTCAGCTGGGGACATGCCCTGAAATACCCAGCTCAGACCCACAAGCTGGGCTGGGTTCGGGGTGGCAATAGGCACATCTGACAGGGAGCTGGCAGCGGGTCACATTGGTGTATCGCTTTCCTCTGCTGCATTCCCTTTCTGTAATCTGCGCATCTCTGTTTGGGCAAGAGCCTGAGGTCCCTCCTGCAGAGAAATAAGACCTTTGATCCCCAATTGTTTAGACTGAGGCCAGCAAGCCTGCTTTCAAAGCAAAGTCCTGCCCTCCCTGAGGAAATCTCCCTCTTAATTTTTGTTTGACAATCCCGCAACAAATGGCTTTAGATGTAGTGTTTGTATGTAACTGCTCTTTTTGGTGTGTTTCCCATAATGAGCCATAACTTATGTGTTGTGTCTTTACACACCTCAGAACGATGCTGTGCAAGCATTAGGAGATCTTTCTAACAACTAAGGAGTGTGCCACTTTTCACAGCTCACCCAGAGCACTCCTGGCTGATAAGCCAGGCTGCTGAGGGACGTTATCTGTATTTCTAGGAGCAGAGGAAAAGCAAAAAAAAAAAAAAGTGGGAGGCATATCTGAATATTTTAAACAGCTAGTTCTGATGGGAACAAGTCATACAGAGGACACTTCTCGGACGGGGAGGCCTGAGGAGTTGTGTTTGTGGGGCTGTAATACTGGCCAGAGAAGTAAGTTCAGTGAGAAGTACAGAGACCCGAACTCTTCACTCCTTCCCATCTCTCTGTTTCCTCGAGCAATTTGTTCAGCTTCTCCCTCTGGCAAGGGCAACGCCAGTATGTCCATAGCCATGATCTGACATTTTAATTCACAGTAAGTGAATTAAACCCACAGCAGCACTGAAAGTACCTCTCACCTGTGTGTAATCCAGTGCAGGAGCAGTATTTGTCCCAGTGATGTCCCATCTTCATTAAAGGAGTGACACATGAAGAGCTGTTACTCACCACGTAACAAGCAGCACCTCCAGAGCTGGATGGCTGGGGGGGCTCTCCCTGAGTCTGACCGCCCGTATGCTCCTGAACTACCCCTGCCAGAAACGACCTAGCCCCGGGGCTCAGAAAGCATCCTTCTGAAGAGTAAGACTTTTGCTGTGTTTCTGATTTTTTGCCTGAAGCAACCCAGCCTGCACAAGCTAAACAGGCATTTTTCAGAAGGATCATTAGGCTGAGTCCCTCATATTTCAGTAACCGAGTTACACTTCTATTCAATGCATTGCATTTTCCAGAAATAGACATTTCCAGGAAAATGGAGCTGGATGTTTTTGCCCAGCGGTGCTTCTTCCACCTTTGGTTAAGGTCATGAGTGAAAGGTCTTGCTGTAGTTCATCCTCCCAGCGAGGATGAGCCCCTGAGACATGCTGTTTCTGCAGGAGGAGCAAGAGGGGAAGCAATGCCCGACGCTGGAGGACTGCATGGCTGGAAAACACTTTTTGTGGTGCAAATTACCATGTTCATCTTTGTTGGGACACCATCATATCCAATTTCAGTCTCAGCGGGCACACAGCAGTCCCCTGACCAGGCCTGATGCTAGCACCAACTCCAACCCCACAGCCCTGCCCCACTTCCAGCTGGATCATGTTACCCTGCGCAGAGGTTTTTATCTTCACCAAAGGCAGGAAATTCCCAGTTATAGTTCCCACAACAACTATAAATCAAGGTATTCTGAATGAATACTGTAAATTATTAAAACCCTGAAGTTAGCTCCACAAACATTTCTCATCCCACACAGGAGGGTCCCTGTGGTACAGGAGGTTTGGAGGTGCTGCCTGTCACCTCCACACCTGCCCCTGCAAAACCCGAGCGCAGCCAAGGGAGGGGCCTGGAGGCAAATCCTTTTGGCAGCAATCTGATGCCAGGCATCAGAAGTTCTGGGGTAGCTGTGGAGTTTCTGGTGACCTGGGGTTATTACAATCCTGGTATTGGAGAAGGTGGTGACCCATGCAGTACATCAGAGCTGGTGAGCAGAGGGTGTTTGCTGAACTCTGCAGTGACGTGGGCAAACCGGCATCCTCACACAACGCTGTATTTTCTGCTCTATTTACCGCACTTAAGTGGCCTTCATTGCTTCGGTAGCTGAGGGCCTCACACTTGTTAACATGTTTATCTCTGCAGCAGCTCTGTGAAGTAGGGAAGAACTGTTATCCCCATTTCACAGGGAGGGACAGAAGCAGCAAGAGGCCAAACATCTACCCCAAGGTCTCAGAGAGTCTGCAGCAGAGTCTCAGCCTCCCAGGTCTGAGGGTCATAACCCCATTTTTCTGTAGAGACAGAATAGGATACAGAAGCAAAATTTCACGGGTACATAAGTGCTAGCACCTGATGGCTGGAATCCACAGGCTGTGACTTCCCATCTCCACCAGCATTTGTATTTTCCTCTGTTATTTCTGTTATTTCAAACTTATTATCGTAGTGCTATCTCATCTACTCTGAATAATGGTCTCACTTGCACTTGAGAGTAGTACTCTGTGGGGTTTGACAAATTTTATTATTCCCAGTGTTTGGGCCCAGACACAGAGAGGTGGATGGATGCACTGGAGTCAGGACCCCTTCATCTCTCCGTCCCCAAGCCCACGCTCTCTGCATGCCCCCACACAGCAGGAGAGCCACCACCAGCCATGCAGTCCCTTCCCACCTGCCCCAGGGCTGTGCTCTTTCCCCCAGCACAGGGGAAAAGGTGTATGTAGCATGGAGGAGCCATGTGGCCTTGGTGGCATCATTCCAGATACATGCTAATGGAAGAAAAGAGAAAAAACTAGCCTTCGTATTCCAAGCTGACCCACTGTAGAGAAAGATGGAAGCTGTGATGCTCCCACCTCTGGACATGCCGTCTCTTAAAGCAGGTAGAGGTTCAGATCTCTGGCTCTGTTTCAATCCTGCCCCTTAATAAAACACCCAGGTGTTACTGAATGAGCCATCCATGTCTGCTTTGGCACGTGAAGAACACGTCATTTGCCTCATTGCCTTAAAAGCAATAAATCTCTCTTTATCTTGATGGTCACTTAGTAATGAAAACCAGTGGCCACATCAGTTATCTGAAAGAGGATAAATGACAACTTGCTCCATGCTCTGTACAAATCAGCCAGATAGCTTCAGAGCCCTTATCAGTTCCACGTGGCTGGATATACCCAGAGTGGCCGAAATGGGCCAGAAAAGAGCGCTTTGTCATCCTGGCACGTCCTGCCCCTCCTGCTGCCAGCCAAACAAGGACACACAGGCATTTCTCAGTTTCCACTCTGATTAGACACGGCAGCCTGTAACAGCTTATGAACAAACAGCAGCTGTATTTAATCACGCCTTAAAATTTGTTAAATGTCCCACCCAGATACCTCAAAGCATTTCATAAACCTGGGCCTTCCCTTGACTGAGGTATTCAATGCAGTGTGTGAGACCCTTTCATAGGGATTTGCTCGTGTTTTCCATTTTTCCACCTGCAAACTGGGAAGAAGGCTACCTTTGGGACCACTGCAAGGGGAGGGCTATTTAGGAATCAGATATCAGTAGCAGTGTGTCACATCAAATTCAGCTGGGGAACAGCTGGCTCCATTGCTGCAGCGTTCCTTGAGGACTCCACTCCCAGATGTATCAAGATTCCACGTGTGACCGAGATATCCATAAAGCTGGTTTACAAGATAACTTGGTCACCGTCTTCAATCCATCCCAATAAAATGTGGAGGTTTTTTCTCAGAGACAAGGACGTGGCCGTAGAATAATGCCATGGTTGTGCTTATTAGAAACAGAAAGTTCTCTCCCTGCAGAAGGAAACACTCTTTCAGTAAAGCCCATGTTAAATTAGTCCAAACACATGAACAATTAAACGTGATCCAGCAAAGCCATGTTACTAATACCAGTCCAGGTGAGATTAATAGAACAGAGCACAAACTTTGGCAAGAGAGAAAGAGGAAGGTTATGAGGAAATCTCTGCCCAGGGTTCTCCATCCCTCTTAAGACAGAACAGCTAGAAGGCTCTTGTCCTCTCACCATACAACACCCCAGTCCCACTGCTCCTATCAGCTATGGGGGCTCATCCCTGAGAGGTTTCCTTGCTTACTTTCACTTCCTTCATTTTCATACAGGTACCAGGGTTTTTTTAAATGCCTAAGAACATTGGACTGACAGGATGGTAGTAAAAATCTCTCTCCCGTTCATTTACTTTTTGCACACATGAAAGAAGACAGTATCAGAAGCAGAAAACCTCCAAAAAAACCCCAGGACTCAATGGTTCAGATGCCATTCATCTCAGAACTCGAAAGCCAATGAAATGCTAAGAAAAAATATCTGCTGCAATTAAAAAGGCCAATTAGTGAGTGCCCTGGTGAAGGCCAGAGTATCTGTATCTACCGGGAGCCTTGCGAAAAACATTCCTGGAAGCAGCCAGATCTACACAACTGAGGAATGAGAAGGCAGATGAAGTTATGCATGAATTTCAAAACATGGGCTTGCAGGACAAACGCTTAACCTCACCGATGCACAGCAGCTTGGACCCAAAGCTGTTCCCCCACAGACCTAAAATTGATATCACCCACCCAAGCCAAGCCTCGGGAAGCTGCCAGGCACGGCCGTCACTCCAAGTTTCGACAAATCCCAAAGTAGAAGAGATTCAGAGATTAATGGTCTGATTTGTACTCTTTTGACTTTATGGATGCACCTCTCTACCCAGGTCCAAGCATCACAGCAGCTCAAAGCCTCTGTGATTGATTTGAGGGTGGGGCGACTGGATTCACTGAACTGGCAAAGAGCTCTGAGAGGTCTGTTGGGGCAGTTCCAGAAGCCACTTGCAGCAGTGTCACAGCACTTTCTGACTGCTCCTCAGCCACAGTGAACAGCGATGCTCTGCATTTTTAATCCATTTCTATGCTAAATAAAGTAGATTTGCTCAAGCTGCCTGAAAAAGTGACCTGGACCTTTTGCTGGGCTTTCATGCAGAGCGTGACGGTGGCCATGGGCTGTCACTTCAGAGGGGGAGCAGAGCTACAGCAGGGACCAAAATCTTTAAACCTCCCAAGTGAGATGATGCAGGAAGCGCATCTGGCTGTGCTCGGGCATTAAGCAGGAGGGCAACTCACAGGGGCAGCCTGAGAAGGACAAGAAGAAGTGGGAGGATGAGGGAGAGAGGGAAAAGGCCTGGGGAGCAGATGTTGATGTGAATGAGCAGGCAGAGTGAGCATCCCGTTGCCTCAGGCCAAACCTAGAATAGCCAGAAAAACTCAACCTTACTGGCGGGGTTGCAACCAAAGTAACACCTGTAACTACTGTGTGAATGCCAGGATGTTTAATCAAAGGATTGAAAAGAAATGAAAAATGGGTTTTATGAAACATCACAGACTGCCACACTTCCCTCAGACAGAAAAGCGGGACTAAGTTTGGCAGCACCAGAACAGCTTCATAAATGTTTTCTGGTAGTTTTACGCTATTCTAAAATCCGCATCTGAATAGTCATCAGGTTTTTTTCCACTGGCAATAAAGCATATGCTGTCTTGGATCCTAGTTGCATGAGGTTAACCAATAACCTTCTCATTTTTTTTGCTTTCAGTCTTTCAGCATTTCTGCCACTGAAGATCCTCTTCTACGGCTTCAAGTCGAAAAAATCTTTGTGGCAGATTTGGCATTGCCTGTAATAATTTATGAATGTGATGTGTTGACATGTTTACTCTGTGCATACACTGAGCTACTTCAATGGCTGGATTGTCAAGACGTGTACCCAGGAGAGGGAAGACGGATCCAGGCACACATTTTTGAGGAAACACTTGGGAAACAAAGCAAGCGCCCTTCACTGTGATGTTTTGGCTGGGTCCCTGCTAGGCTCGCTCGCTGGAGAGATTTCCCTGGGAGAAATGTGGGCGCCTGGAAAGCAAGATGTGAAAGACCCCAGAAGATTTAGAGAGGACCACTTAAACACAGATTTTTGAAAGGAAGGCTCCAGAAAGGGTCAAAAGTGCTCAGATCTGTAGTTGTTTAATTTAGTAGACATTGGCAAGGCTACAAGATGAAGTGGAAGTGAAATATTTTTTAACCAACATGCTTTATTTCAACAGTTAAATGGCTCTTCTGTTTTAAAAACATTGTCATGCAGGGTCATGCAGGAGAGTTGAAGGTCTCTGTTCTTACGTACATGTGTGTGCTTGGAGAACGCACATGGTATGGAGGCTGGAGATTGCTGTAAGTGTGAGAGAATCAGATTATCCCATCCACGGACAGGTAAGAGCTCAAGGCCTGACATAAGCAGAGGGTAAGTCAGAAAGACCACTGACGGCCAGAGATACAGCAGTAACCATAACAACACCATCGTCTTTCTTGTAAGTCCTCACACGTAATTCTACTAATGACTTTTATTAAACATTTAAGACTTAGCATTCAAATGATTAATATTTGTTACAAAAAACGGCCCCATTAACGCAAAGTACAAGCCGAAACAAAGTTAATGAGCCCTAATACTTGCAGGATAATTCAAAGTTTAAGGGTGTTATTAACAAACATAAAATAATGAAGAGTGGAAAAAATCCAGTTTCATTGTCCACCAGAGAACCGGAGTTTTATCCTTTTGGTTCATAAAATCAAATCTATTGCTCAAGTGACTCTTACGCTGTTATTAAAGTAGTCCAAGAACACATATATGTGCATAATTAAGTACTCCTGTGTGACCATAAAAGGCCTGCCTGGCTGTCCCTGGGGATTGCGAGTGGGACTTGATTCATAAGCATGAAAAAGGGAATGTCATTACCATAATCCCCCTGTATTTCACTACTTCGTCTGGGGCTCAGCCTCACGTGATGGAGCAGTCAGGTGTCAGCCCTGGAAGCAGGAGGGTTTTGGGACAGGGTCTGGGCCACGTACTCCTGGGAGTTGATAGTAAATTGGTCTGGAAATGCACAGGTGAGTATTTGTCCTGTGAAAGTTTTAAGTATAACTCAAGTCAGGCACAGAAAAACCCAAGGCACTAGGTATATTAAGCATATCTGGAAATTTATATGAATGTTGTTTTTTTTTTGTTTGCTTTCTGGCTTTGCACTGTCAGGTGCACACGGCAAATGGGTAAGTAGAAAAAAAATCAGTGACATCTTCCTGGCCTTGAGAACATGTGATCTGGATTAAAGCACTGGCATTTTTATCTTTGTTTTTGAATGAAGAGACTAAACATGTTCAAGAAACAAAAAGGGCACAGCTACTGCTGCTCCTTGGTAAATAATCATACGGTGCCGCAGCAAGTCCTTAAAGAGACCGAGGGGTTCGATAGCAGGACCTACAGCTACTTTGTAGATGCAGTCGAGCTCCTTTGGAGCTGCTTCCCCCGTGGAACTGGAGCCATCCCCACTAGGGATCCTTTTGGCAAAGTGCCTCTCATCTGTCTGTCCCCAGGGCAAGCACTGCAGTGTGCCATCAGCAGGGACATTTTTTCTTGAGGGAGAAGAAGCTGTGCCCTGGGGCTGCTCTGGGGGCTATAAGCTCTTGGGCCAAGAGGCCAGAAATAACCCGGGAGCTGCCAGCTGGAGAGCCCAGAATTACAGACCCTCCTAGAAAACCAGGCTGAATGAAAAATTCGAAGGTGAATGAGACAAAATGGACTGACGTGGACACAGGAAAACGTTCTACAGCATAAATCATAAATTCTCCCTTGTTTGGAGAGAGGTAAGAATTTCATCGGCGTTACTGTCTTCCGGCAGACACAGGTAACAAAACAGCCCTCTGCACGGGAGAGTCAACAGCGCTAAGACTGGCACGGAAAGACAAGATGCACTTGGAGACATAGGAAAAATGCATCTCTGAGAAAGTTTCCACTATTAATATTTTTCCCTTGCAAATGTGGGCCTTCTAAAACACTCTTTTCTTTAGGAAGGATCTAAATGAGGAGGAGGTGGGAAGTGGAGCTACAAAGCATGTAAGAAAGTCTCAAATACATGAGTGGGAGGAAGGAGGAAGAGACGAAAGAATAATGAAGCTTGATTCACTGGGAGCAAACAACAGAAGAAGGGAAATGCACGTACTTGTGGCTAAGTTTTGCAGGAACTCAGGCTGAGGTTTCAAACTGCTGTGGGTACAGGTGTAGATACACAGTGTAGATACAGGCCCAGAGTCATTCAGACGACCTGATCAAAGGACAAAAAAACCCGCTACTACTGATTTCATTAGGAAAATTACCTGGCTTAGAGTTAATGGGTAAGCACAGGAAAAAAAACTCCCGTCTTTATAACGTAGGTGTGGATTAGCCCCGCAAAGGGTAATGGGCACCTGCCCTGTTTACAATGGTTATGCCATTTGGAGATTCCTTGAATGGGGTCGGGATTTTGCCCTTCGTGGAGACTCCTGATGGCATCTGCGGGATTTACAGGCACGGTGATGTTGCAAGCAGATATTCGTGTTTTTAAAACCAATTAACAGGTGTCTTGTTATTAGCATGGTGCCCGGGGTCCCTAGCTCTAACCGCATCAATAGCTGAGCCCAACTGCTCGGCTATTCTTGGGGTGCTTTCATCAAAACTAAATCAGGTGTTTCTACTTCCAGAGCATCTCCAGCATCCCCTGTGCCAGCATCTACCCATGTGAAATAGGAAACATGCCAGGAAAAGAATCTCGGGTTTGGGTTTATTCTGCATCTTTTGATTTGTTTTCAGTGTTAGGTGTTCAGTGAGCAGGGATGAGCTCTCCTGCTGCAGCCCTGGGCGTATCGCAGAGCAGTCAGTAGAAAGCTTTCCACCGAGCAGAACAAGGCAACGGGAATGCCTCTGTCTCCACGTCACCAAAACCGCCTATAAAAGGAAAACTGTAACTCTGCTCAGAAAACTCCAGGTTTGGGTTTGGTTTTTTTTTTCATATTCACTTTGGAATAAGCCGAGCCTATCCATCCATTGAAGAGGAATGTCAGGGAATCACCAGGAGGTTATGGCCATCTGCGCAGCCGAGCAGCGCCCAGGGGTACAGCTAGGACCAAGGTGGGGGCAGGGAAAAGTTTCATGCCAGCAATTTTTACGAATGAAAGGGCCGAGCTGCTACTTCAGCCCATGCTGGCTTTTCAAAACCACCCTGAGACAGCAAGAAAAAAGGGCAGAGGAACGGCATTTCCATTCCCTTCCGCCAGTAAAGCTGTGTTTTGATACAGTTACAGGAAAAAAACATTCCTTTTTTTCCCCTCACAATCTTATAATGAATCTTCAGAGTTGCTACTATTTGTATATTGTTGGCCTGCAAAGGTTGCAATACGCTGGTGCAGAATCTGGGTTTCTTTGTGTCACGCTCACACCCAGGCGCGTTGGGTCTGGGAGCCCCGAACCGCTGCGTGGTGGAATTTGGGCAGGCAGGGAAAAGGGTTGGCAGGACACAGCTCTCTGCCCAGACTTAGCATCAAGGAAAGGATGTATCCCTTGGGGAAAAAAACCACCACACTCATCCCATCCCAAACCAGTCATGCCACGTTATGGCAAAATAAACCTAAGGGTATAAAGCTGGGCTTTTCCTATAATCACTACAGCAATTGCATGTGCCTTGAGTTGTCACTCTAAAGGGCTGGTTGGAGAAAGGTAAATTTACAGTGAATAATTAAATGCCCTTTAGAGGCTTGACAGTTCCCTGAGCTGGTGGCACCAGCTTCCCCAGAGACCCTGCCAACATTTGCACTCACAGACGGTTCTCAGTTCAGCCCAAAGCTCCCTCTCTTCCCCGGCTTTCACGGGAGCAAGGCAGGAGAGGCAGCGGGAGGAGGCTGGGATGAGGGTTGCAAGAGGGTAGTGGAGTGAAGTGGAGGAGGAGGAGGAGGAGGAGGAGGAGGAGGGTGTAGGGTGCACCCTCGGTACTGCAAGCTCTCCTGGCATGGGGGAGTTTTCTCTGTAAGGAACACAGTACAAGGAGGTGCCAGGCCTCGGCTGGAGCTCCGGGCTGGTGAGACGGTAACAAAAATCACAGTTTTATTTCTGCACGGCTCAGTCTTCGATGCTTAGAAGTCCGGCTCCAAGTGACACGAAGGTCCCTCACAGTGACAACGCGAGGGTCAAGGAAGGCGGCCAAGGCGCGCAGGCGTTCACCGGGGGGTGAGACGAGGGCAGGGCTTCTTCCCGCAGCGGGAGGTGGCGGGGGCGGGGGGTGCGCCCCGGTGGGACAGCGGGCAAAGGAAAAGCAAAGCGTCGGACCGGCCGCCAGCCGCCTTCCCCCAACCCCAGGGGCAGCCCCGTCCCCACTCCCCG
>VXBJ01003887.1:443490-465305 GCA_013400055.1 Nycticryphes semicollaris | reverse complement strand
GAAAAAAAAAAAAAAAAAACCAAACCAAAAACAGACCAAGACCACGGCAGGAACCAGGGGGAAAAATGAAAAAAAAAAAAAGAGCCAAAGCCTCAGCAGGCTCCAGGGGAAAGGAGATGGAGGTAGAGAGCAATCACTAGAGCAGGACGAGGAGGACCAGAAGAAAGCATCTCACAAAGCCAAGGTGGTCTAGAAGGAGGAACAGAACAAACTTACCAAATACTATTTGGGGTTGAGAAGAGAAAGGGAAAAACACTGACTTCTTTAGAGGCATGAGCCATGAATAATCTCTAGTACAATTAGTAAATCTGAAAAAGCTGAGCTGTAAATAAACTACATCTTAACTGGCATGTATAATTTTTTATACTTTTTTTTTTTTTCTGTCTCCTGTTGTTGCAAAGTACTCTCAGTGTCATGCTGCAGCAGACGTTAATGCCCTGAGGATGCTTATGGCAGCATTGCTATTAGATGGTGCTGCTGTGGCTGCTCCGTGCCTCGCTGTTCCGGGCTGGGGGGTAAGCAGCCATGTCAGCCCCAATTTACCCCAGGGACCTCCAGGTGGGCCCTGTGCTCAAGGCAGTCAGGGTCCCAGACCAGGCATTGCAGTCAGGTTATCCCTCAGGAACAGAATAACAGAATGATGTGGGGTTGGAAGGGACATCTGGAGATCATCTAGTGCAGCCCTCCTGCCAAAGCAGGGCCTCCTAGAGCAGGTTGCACAGGAATGCATCCAGGCAGGTTTGAATGTCTCCAGAGATGGAGACTCCACCACCTCTCTGGGCAGCCTGTTCCAGGACTCTGCTACCTTCAAAGCAAAGAAGTTCCTCCTCATGTTTAGGTAGAACTTCTTATGGTCAAGTTTGTGCCCATTTCCTCTTATCCTCACACTGAGCACCACTGAAAAAAAGACTGGCCCCATCCTCCTGACACCCACCCTTGAAGTATTTATTGTTATTCTCCAGACTAAAAAGACCAACATCCCTCAGCCTTTCCTCGTAAGAGAGCAGCTCCTAATCATCTTTGTGGTCCTTTGCTGTACCCTCTCCAGCAGTTCCCTGTCCTGCTTGAACTGAGGAGCCCAGAACTGGACACGATGCTCCAGGTGGGTCCTCACTGGGGCAGAATGACCTCCCTTAACCTGCTGGCCACATTCTTCCTGATGCACCCCAGGATGGCATTGGCCTTCTTGGCCACAAGGGCACATTGCTGGCTCGTGGTCATCCTGTTGTCCACCAGGACTCCCAGGCCTTTTTCCTCAGAGCTGCTCTTGAGTGGGTCAGCCCCCAGCCTGTCCTGACGCAGGGGGCTATTCCTCCCCAGGTGCAGCACCCTACACTTGCCTTTGTTGAATCTCATCAGGTTCCTCAGGGGAAATTCAAACAAGTACTGGGAAGTCACAGATTAAAAATAATGGCATTGTCACTGTGGTGGCCATAACCCAGTTTTTAGGCCCTGTGTGGGGAGAGCAGTTAGTGTTGAACCACCCCCGGGCTTAGCGATGGAGGTTTCTCCTCGGCAGGGGAGGCAACAATGGGTTCCCTCTGGGTCTGCTGGCGTTTGGAGGGAGCAGGGATGGGATGAGAAAGGTCTGAGAAAAACAGTGTGGCCTCACCTCGTGTTCTGACCAAGAGGGAGATCTTGCTGTGGGTATATTTTTTGCCATGGAGGCACTTTGTGCAAGGAGGAAGAAAGCACAGGCTGGAAAAAAATGTGGAAAAATGTGGAAATTAGGCATATATGCTAGGATGGTTGCCCTTGTTCACAAGTATGTCTTGTTACTGGAGCAGCTGCAACCCATTTGCAATGCTGGGGCCTGCTGCAAAGACTGGAAACAGCCTGACTAGAAATGAGCCTGGCTTTAGTGTACTAAGACAAGAAAAATAAAAATGAAGGGATCAAAAGTGAAAAGTAAAGTGTGTTTTAAAAATCCTTTTGGTTTTTGTAAGCCTCGGTGCCATTTCTGAAGGGTGGGGACGTTCCTGTTCCCTCTGTGTGACTCTGGTCTCCCTGTCTTGCACCTCAGAAGCAGCCAGCCTGGGATGGGAAATCAGTGTCTTTAGAAACAGAAAATATTTTGGCTTTCTGAGTGGAACAATTTTTTACTTCCCTAGTTGTATCAAAAGCACGTGTTGCTGCAATTGCAGTGGTTTGAGGCGGGGGGGAAAAGCTGAGAATCTTGAAGCTGGAATAGTTGAGAGAGTGATCCCGGGGAAAGGAAGGAGAGATGTGGAGGGCTGGCCTGGTTTGAGGTAGAACAGGACCAATTTTCTTTTTACTTTCCAGTTAAACTCTTCAGAAAGTGCAGTTCATTAGAAATTGATGGCATATTTTTTTCAGTGTCTGCTTCCAGAGTGGTACAGATGTTTATAGCTAATACCAAAGGATGCTATGCAGAGTCTCATACTTACTGCTGTGACAATGAAGGTCAGCTCACTTCACTGTGTTCCCCATTGGAGAGTCAGAAGAGCACAGAGGAGTCACACCTGTGGGGAGAAGAGGACAGGACAGGTGACCCAAAACCAACCAACGGGGTATTCTATCCCATCTGCATCATGGTCAGTATAAAAGCTGAGGGATCAAAGAGGTCAGGCTCTTTCTTCAGTGGCTGACATCTGAGGAGGATTATCGGTTCCTCTGACTTTGATCCTGATCCATGTGTTTCTGAATCCTGTTCTGGAATCCTATCCCTGTTCATAAGTGAGTCTGGTCTGGGACTTTCCCCATGCGTGATTGTCATCCTTGGAGATCAAGAAGGTATTGTGTATATTTTTTGATATTATATATTTTGATATATTTTCTTTTTATGATTAATATTTCATTGAAGTAGTTTTAGTTTTCTTTTCAACCCATAAGTCTCTCCCTTATTCTCTCCCTTCTCTCTTTGGGAAGGGAGAGAGGTTAAAGAGAGCATCTGTTGCTTGTTCAGTGGCCATCCCAGTCCAAATCAGGACAAGGACTTAGATGCATGGAAATGGGATGTGAAGCCTTTTACCATGGGTCACTCAGGTGACGTATCTCCAAAAAGCCGCAGTTACCCTCTGGGGATGTTGAGTACCTGTGTGAGCTCAGGTGGTGTCCTTGCTTTGGTTCCTCATGGGCTGGCAACAAGGCTGCACACCCTCAGAAATCACTGAGTAGTAATCATTCTTGTAGTAATTTTCATTCTGAATTTGTGTTCAGTCTTGCTTACTACTATTAGCTACTGCTAATTGTGTGGGGGTAAAGGTTGGGACCACAGAGCAGCAGGGATCCCAGCACCCTGCTTTTTCATAGGCGTAGTGTGGAAAAAAGATTTTCTTTCTGACCCCCCAAACCGATAGCCTAAATAAGGTATTTGGAGCACAAATTACTCCAGTATAGAAGTCTGTGTCTACACAAATATAATTATTTGCTCTGCTTTCATATTTCACACACTTTATTTAAGTTCCTGTCACCTGCTAATATAACATATGAATGTTGGGGAAATTTGGAGGGTATGCAGGGTTGGGTACTGGCCTGCTTTTATGTTCAGTGGATTTCTTGCTGTCAAAACCACTTTCAGCACATGAATGAATGGGCTGGAAACCACCAAAAAATTGATTTATATAGAAAGTGCCCTCCCATCTCTTACTTGTTCAAAACGTGATTCAGCACATGGGCTGTTGGGAAGAGCTTGTTTTATTTCAAAAGTAGAGCTTTGTTTTGATGGAGATTCCCAGGTACACTAGTGCTAGGAATGAATCTTTTGTGCCCAATCTCAAGGGACAAGAGGTTCAGCCCAGCTGCAACACCCTTGTATGAGGAAGCACCTTGACTTTCACAGCTGTTGAAGCAAGCAGCCTGGCACTTCAGAAAATCCAGCCTGATGTTCCTTCTGGTGCCAATGTGGGCACGAACACTGGCAAAAATTGAAGCTTGTCCCTTCTCATGGCAAAACCTGTTGATTCTGATTGTCTTAGCTGCTCCCAGTGAAGATTTTGCCTGAGCAAATCAGTTTGTGTTTGATCATGTAGATGGTTGATGTTTAAAGTCCACCTTCATGCATTCATGAGGAGCTTCCATGGGATGCAGTGGTGGTTGCATCTGACTTTATGGATGCAGAATTTGATGCTTCATTGCTGTCATTGATATAGCGATGATGATAATGGTTATTATTAATTTGTATTCCAGTGGTAGGTAAGCGTTATTAATATTTGGCTCTTCTCTAGATATCCTTAGTGTGTTCTCCATTGATACCAATGGCGATTTATGTGAGTATTGCCGTTCTGGCAGTGTGAGCAATGCACATACAGCCCTCTGGAACCCGCAGATGAGAAGACATCTTTGTACACAGATATGCTGCAGCATAGATTTATATTGCTGTAACCGTGAAATCTATATCTTGTTATGAACAGCATGCGATATATTACTTTGTGCAAAATTCAAGGCCTCACCAGCCAATGAGGCAAGGAGCAGGGGGCCGGACTCAGCGCCGTGTGTTGACCTTCTCTGACTTGCAGACCCTTAAGGCCGTAGAGTGATCTTGAGTCTTGTGGCAATGGGAGTGCATGAACGTGGGTGGTCAACACATTAGTCTTGTGGCGATAAACTCAATGCTTAGTGACTGAGCCCAGATAGCAGCCCTTCCTTGCATTAGTGTTCTCATCAGGTCTGGGCCGCTGGGCTTTACAGAACTGCAAGAAGTGAGTTGTTTTTAAATTTAATTGGCTAAACCTATTAAGGAGGAGACAGACAGACAGATGTGGGCTGAAGTCTTTTTTAATAGCCAATAAATCTAACCCTCTTCCCCTAAAATGCCTAAGTAGCATCCTAGAGACCCGCTTTGTCTGTGAGCTGCAGAAGAAAACATGGTTAAATTACAGAAATGCATGTGATAACTTTATTATGATGCGTTAATTACCACTGCCAATAGTTATCCCTCATTATTAAAGCTACTTCCTGCACGATAAAATAATGAAACATGCATTTTCATGTAGCTTTGTCAGTCAGAAGCCCAGGAAGAGATTCCTGTTCCACTTCTTGTGGTATGAAGTGGTGCAACTCAACTGAAGTCAGAGGTGGATAGCTGAGGGGAAGGCAGCTTCCCTTTCCACTAGAGAGCTTTAATACAACATTGTTTTATTTCTGCACATTAAAGTTAATAACATGGCAAGTGTATTTTGAAGTTAAGTCTTTCCAGGATCTCTGTATGTTAAATAACTGCGAACAAACTTTATGGTCGCTCTGTAGGCCCGCATGATATATCATTTTGAGCTGCTTTCTATCTATTACATTTTATCTGCCTGCAAAATCCATTTCTAATTCTGGCCATATCTCCTTTGCGATCACTTGCCAGAAATCTATTCCCAGGATTCTCCTTATTTTAGTGAAATATCTCTGCTTCAGCACCTTTCCCAAGGTGGCTGATCTAATCACGGCACTATCAGTTATCACTGCTCATTTCCTTTGCTAGCTCTGTCAAATGCAATGCACAGCCTAACAAAGTGACATTCAAATACTCCTGGTGACCAAAGCCATTTCCCTCTCTTTTACCTCTGCAAAACTGGAATTGCATGTGGCTCCTTCACTCCAGTAATGTGACTTGTAAAACGCACTGTGAGCGACGTTACTATGAAGCAGATGAAATAGCTGCCTCTTTATTTAACACAGGTAGGTTCCTTTATAGTGACCATCTGGATATTAAATGCCACATCCACGACCTCCTTTTTCAGGTAGAGGAGAGCAATGCTTCATTGCTGCCAACTGGCAAAAGAGCCCTACCTTGCCGGCAGAGAAATTAAATTTGTCACCTTGCTGTTCCTATCCTCCATTTTTGTCTGTTTATATATACACCTTTCTCTTTTAAATGTGAGCGTGGCTGTATGCAAAGGTCAGCTTATGCCAAACAGGGGGCTTGTGTTTCTCGAGTAAGGACTCACCTGCGTAGTGGGATCCTCTGTTAAGGTTAAACGTGGTTTCTATGGACACAGGTCCAGTAATAGCATCATTATTTTATTTTTTTTCTTGGGTGACAAACCTCTTAGTGTTATCTTAGATTGCTATCACAGGCTTATACTTGTTTTAATAAGTGTGTGGCTGACTACTCCATCCGCTCTGGAAGATAAAGTTATCCATGTGCGTCCTCACAGCCCTTCCTGCTTTGTGCCATTTAACACATGCTGTCACAAGCCCTGCTTTGCTGCACTCTCGTCTCTCCATTGGTTTTTGCGAGGGCTGAAGCGTAAATCTTGCTCTTTTTTCGGAGAAAGCAGGGAGCCAGCTCTCACCAGACTGAGAACATGGGGAGGGCCATGTACACGTGCTGTCCTGGCTCTAGAGCAACACCAAGAGCTACACTTGCGTGCTGGTGGGAGTCCACTGTGAGTAGCACAGCTCTGGATTTCTTCTGAAATCATACAATTTGGTTTTGGGCTTCTCCCTGAACCACCCACTATGTGAATCGAATATGCTGGTCTTGCAACCCACAACAGATCAGAATGCATCTTCCCTGTAGCCTGTTACAGGTTGCAGAATTGAGTTTGTTTGCAGACAGTGATGGGAAAAGTTAGGAAAACAGGTTTGAAGCTGACAAAAATGAACCAATCTGATTTGTTTAGGGCCCAAGGTGCAGCACAGACCGGGTGCTCCACATTTCAGTTCATGGGCACATATTTTGATGAGCCGTGTCACAGCCTGGCGAGCTTTCAGGGCAAGGTGTTTGCAGTCCCTCCTGGCTGTCCCTCGGACCCTGTCCCTCCAGTTGGCTTCACAAGTGCAAACTGGGGAGCATCTGCCCTAACAGGGGATGGCAGAGTGATCTTCCGTGTGTCCTTATGGCTGAATAATGAGGATGGCATCTAGTGGCTTAAAAAGCTGCTCATTGTTGTAATTTTTTTTCCCTAGCTATTTCTTCACTGTAGGAAGGTAGAGAAATCTGTGTTAAAATAATAATTAAATGCTGACAGTACTAAATTTCCACGCAGTGTGAGTTGGCAGCAGTTGCAAACCAAAACATTAGGTCATTAAAGGAAAAAAAAATCCTGATTAAATGCCTCTGTATGTTTTTCTGATTAGCTATTCTTAAAAAGAGCATGTGGCTGTAATAGAAGGGTTTGTTTGACAGCAGCAATTGCTTTTTTGGGGAAAGGTAAAATACTCAAGTTTTAATCTGTATATATGTGTGTTTGAAAGGATTTCTTGCTGATTTTAGCTATGGGGATTTATATCTTACTAATCATCCATTTTTAAAAGCCACCACGAAATTTCCCTGCCAGGAAATATGTGAAATCCCCTCAATATTATGTTTCTGGAAAGAACAGTTAACAGTGACTAATGCGCTCAGGGTTTTGTTTTGGTCTCTTTTTTCCTCTTCTCTGGCTAGACAGAGCCGGTTCTGCCCTTGGGAGTCCAACAGCCACGGTGGACCTAGCTCTAGAGTTGATGGTGTTGAAGCACTATGAGGCTCAGGGGCTGGCTGCATCACACATCCTGCAGACAGGCAGATAAAAGGGTTTCTGCCCCAAAGAGCCCACTGCCATGGGGAGGTACATGAAGTCAGGGGAGGGTTTGGCAGCGGGTGAGAGGGTGGTGTTGGGAACCGAACTCCCCAATTACCCTGTGTCCACTCGTGGCCAGAGGTCCACTGCTCTCAGAGGGCTGACTGACGCTGTCTGTCTTGACTGTGTTTTATCAAAGCTTTGTTGGCTGAGCAGACTGCAAAGTAAAAATTGACAAAAGGTGCATTTATAGCTGGCCGCTTCTCATCACCTGTTTCTTCCTTTGATGCGCTCTGCCATATAATTGCTCCATGGTGTTCCAGAGCTGACACCTACAGCACACCTATGTCTGGAGCTCTTTCTGGATCCTCTTTGAGGGATGTTGCTGGAGCTGGCAAGGAAGGGAAGGGACTTCACCACAGCAGGAGAGTTGTGGCTGCCTCTGGCACCATGGGAAGCCCTGAAGCTTGAGAGGAGTTGGTGGGCTGTTGAGCATCCCCTCTGTGTCTGCTGGGAGCATCTCCAAAAGCTTTACCACTTCTGTGGCAAAAAAAAACCATGTGCCAAATGTGGAAGGATGTCCTGGCAGCTGTGGCTTCTGCTCCCATTGTATTAGAGCACCTGATGGTTTGTGGTGTCTGTATGATGGTACCAGCCCTGTGAGACACCGCAGGGTCATCTTTCCCTCTCCCCTCCTTCTGGCCCTTCCTTCCACTCTCAAACTGAGGAGCAAAGGGGTTAAGAGAAAGGTTTGGTGAATTATTTCAAGCTGTTCTGTTGTTGTTTGAAGACATAGCGCAGGGTAATGCAGCCTGTTGTTTTATTAATATACTCCTGTCCTGTATGCAGAAGCCGCCTATGAACAGTGGTCTCTCAAATGTAATTTTTGCTACCTGAAGGATGTAGGGAAATAAATGTTCATCTGAAGGGGTTTGAAGGCAGCTCAGCATCATGTGCTTACAGATTTACTCATCACTTCTGCTGGACTCTTTTAAGGGCAACTGGGATATTCATTATTCTCTTGGGAGCTGTATAAGTTAATACTTTTTTTTTTTTTTGTCTCTATGCATTCCAGAAAGCAATTTCTCAGGAAGAGTGGTTCCAGTTAAATCTCCAGATTATCAGTTGTTTCTTTTTCCCCCCAAGATTAAGCGGCTGAATAATGTGAATAATGAACTAACCCTGATTCAGGCAGAGCTGGGGACTATGTATGGGCATATGTGTAGGGCTCCAGATTTTTGGGGTAGAGCTTTAGGTTGCCACGTTTCATCAATGTTGCCTGGAGGTGAGAGGAGATGCTCCAGCGAGCCTGGCCACCGCTCGGGAGTCTGGAAATGCGTTGGATTTGGAAAGCAGAGCATATTTCTGCAAATATTAGAGCAGTGACTTTTTTGAAATTAAATGCAGTGACCAAGAGCAAGGGAAAATTTTGGCCCTTGTTTCGCTCCTGTAGGGAGGTGTGCCAAAGCAAAGAACAGATGGGGTCTGGGGGCTGCCTGCAGTTGTCTGAGTCTGGGGCTGGGATGTCCACCTGTGATGCTGCTCTGGGGGAGCTAAAATCCCACTGTGTGAGGACCCTTCCTTGTGACAATTGGTCAACGCTAAACCTTAATGACAGAAAGTGGCTCTGGGATTCTGGCCCTTCTATCTCCCAGTTCAATGGGTCCTTGTAGTACTAGCACTGGGTTGAGACAAACTATTTCTCTGCTGACATTAATGTACTTGACCCTATAGGGTGCAAGGTAGCCAAGCAGTTACAGGCCATTAATCTCCAATTTGTCTTGTCAGTTATTATGTCCATTAATCCAGGGCCAAACACTGGCTTAGTTGTCAGTGTAGGCCATGATAAGGTTGTTTTGTTTTTTTTTTTTCACCCTGTGACCTCTCTGGGCACAACTGGGGTGGAGGTGGGTTGCGTTATTTCAGTACACGTTCAACAGGCTGATTTTTATTGCCTCGTTTTGCAGAGGAGGAACGCTCCAGACATCCCGTGGCTGAAATTCCCCTTATTCTTGGATGCTGCCCAAGAGTTACTCATCAGAACGATAAAATGTTAAAAAATAAGGATGCTGAGCACCGAGACTTATGGAGTGCTTTGATATGCCAGGCTGTGATGATTGTGTATAGAGGGGCATCCTTTTGTAGCTTGAATTGCTACAAAAGGCTTCGATAGCCTTTCTCTGGCCAACTGCTGGTAGCTGTTAGTCGGGAGCTTGTCTGAGCGAGTTTTGCAAGCTCAGTGCCACCAAACACCTATTGATCTGCAGCTGCTCCTGAGGTGAAAACTGTTTATGGTTTAATGCGTTAAGATCTGCTTGCACCCTTCAGTTATGGAAGTCTTGTTTTGAAAGTATCGGAAGAATAAGAAGGAAGAGCTTTGAGATATTTTAACAAAGCAAGAAGCATTTTCTTCCTACACAGTGCCATTTCAGAGAGGGAGCAGTTTCTCCTCCTGTTCTGTTGGTCTAGGTCTCTCTCTTCTGAGATATAAACATATGCTTAAATGGGATCCTCAGCTGGTGTGTATCTGTTGACATAGTATATCTACTGCCATAATGTGCTTTCTGCCTATACACCTGATGTTTTTGCTGTGTTTCTTTTAAACTTAGCAGATTCCTCAGGTTTTAAACATGGTCCTTTAATAAGGCTGTAATGCGGGGGTTTGTGGGATTTTTGTTTTCATGTGAAGGATGTTGACATAATTACCGATAGGAAAAGACAAATATTAGGATGTTGCTTTTTATCTTGACATCTGTAGGATTTCTTATGTCCCCTGAAGCAATTGCCCTTATTCAGCAGA
Source organism: Nycticryphes semicollaris (assembly GCA_013400055.1). NCBI lineage: Eukaryota > Metazoa > Chordata > Aves > Charadriiformes > Rostratulidae > Nycticryphes > Nycticryphes semicollaris. The sequence continues at coordinate 455,051 of VXBJ01003887.1, read as the reverse complement.
TGGGGACTGTGAAGCTCCAGGTGGCTGGATATCACCTAGCAGTCTGTGGCACACCTGGAGCAAAATCCAGATGTGCTGGGTGACTGGGAGGTGTTGTCACTGCAAGGCTGGCCCTTCCCTTGGGAAGCTGCCCTCAGCTGGAGGCAGGTCCATGCTGGAGAGGAACACAGCGTGCTCTGGCTTTGCAGCTGGTGCTGCTTCAGATCTGGGACAAAGTAGGGATTTCCAGAAGTACGTAGGTAAAGCTGGAGCACAAATCCATGGAAAATCCGTGTGTGTCCAGGTAAATGGCTGAGATCCCCTGCAAAACATTGCTCTCCTCAGCAGAAGTGGAAAGGAGCATGCTTGGGAACGGTTGAGGTTGCTGAGCCTGGCCATAGGAGGCTTTGCTTTCAGATTTTTATTTGTGTGGTTTTGTCCTAACTGAAATAGTGTTTAGGAGATAGAGAGGCAACTTCAACCTCTGTTTAGGCCATCTGCAGAGAAGGTGTTAATCATCAGAGACGGGGATACAGTCCTGGTTCTAATGAAGGATCTCGATGACTTTGAGGATGCTGACATTGTCTGCAGCAGGTTGACCTCATCACCTCTGTTTGATACTCTGAAAGAGATTCTGACAGGCCACAGCAACGTAGTTCCCTTAATTTTTGTTCTCTTCCTCGCTCCTGTTGCCCTGGTTTTGTTTTTTGTTTTCCCCCAAATCTAGGCATTACTCTGTTTTCATCCCATGTCCCACACATGCATTCTTCTGCTAATGAAGGAAAGGAAATGGTCATGCTCAGATTTCAGGCTTTAAAAAACAAGAGCATCTTGATTTTGTTATATTTTTGGACAGGATACAAGGGATAAAGTTGAACTCATCTGAGGATAAATGGATGTTATCATACTGAGAGATTACGACGTGCAAAGTGATTTGGAAATAAGTTTCTTTTTTCCCTATGAAAATTAAAGGCACCAAAGAAGCTGAAGTGATTTTTGACGTGGTGCCTGGGATTCGGGTTGTTTTTTTTTTTACCTTCAGTTCCTTGCTACAGTTTTTTGAAACTGTGCTGAATGGAAGTAAGGAGTGCCAAAATTTTGTAGTTTGGGTGTAAGACTTTGTCCTGGTTTCAGCTGGGAAAGAGTTAATTTTTCTTTCTAGTGATTGCTGTGAAAGGAATGTCAATAATGCCTATTGTTTTTAGTTGCTGCTAAGTGGTGTTTACATTATTCAAGGACTTTTCTTCAGCTTCCAATAGAAGAATAGATAGAAGGATGGAATGGCCAATGAAATCCAATGAAATGCTCCATCCCATAGATGTCATGCTCAGTATATAACCAAGGGTTAGCCAGGGGGTGGGAATCCATCATCACTGCTGGGGACAGTGCCAATTCACTGGGTGGTGAGAGTGTCTTTCATCATTATTATTTTTATTGTTATTATTAGTGTTATTTATTTTTTCTGATACTGTTCTATTACACTGTTTTTATCTCAACCTGTGGGGTGGTATTTTTTCCTCTTTCCCCTCCTTTTCTCTCATTTCTCCCTTGTGGTGGAGAGAGGAGGGTGAGCGAGCGGATGCATCGTGGGGATTAAGCCACGACAGGCTTCAAAGCTGGTTCAGCAGTTACTAGGACCACTCTTGAATAAGTCCTTTAGACTGATGTAGGTGACTTCTGCCATAAACACCATGCAGTTTCTATTTTATGTGGTTTGATTTCATTACAAAATTTCCACTCATTCTTCTGCCCTACTATGATTTCTTTGTGTACTGTGTAAAGGAACATCCATCACGGGGTTTGTTGCAGGCCAACACGATACCGGCTTGGTGCTCAAGGCCTGCCCCGGTGCCGCGGTTGTTCCTGCTGCTAGGTTAAGGCATTCATGGAGGATTCCCATCCCATCCTGAAGATGCATCCTCTGCTACTGCAGTCACACGGGGTGATTTCACCCTACCGTGTCCAGTGGACTGCAGTGACTTTGGGCACAGCATCAGGGACCATGTCATCCACAGTTGTGGTGAGGAGAGTATGAGTTCCAGGAGTTTTGTCAAACCTGGCAGCGAGTTGCCTGCTGCTCGCTTTTTGTTGGCAATTCACTGAAAAGCTGTAACTGCAAGTTTCACTTCCCTTGTTTTGTGGACGTTTTGAGTTCTGTTTTTTTGGGTTTTTTTTCCCCTCTCCTAGGCAGGCTGAGCAGAAATTATTGGAGTCTGTTCCTGTCTGTTGCTCATATCTATCATCAAGCTGTAGACAGACGTCCTCTCCTCTTCCAAAACATGGAAGATCTCCAGCTAATTGTCTGGAAATTGAGGAGGGTGCGGGATTTTTTCCTGCAGTCGTCTTGTTACTCACTTGTGTACAGCCCACTCATCCTTTAGCACTAACTGCTCATGCTTGAAGATTTCTGAGAAAGGGGATTGATACTGTGAATGGTTAAAGAACAAGATCAGATGAGGTGGAACTGGCTTTTGTTTCCACTTTGGTCTGGGACGCTGTGCTCTTTTCATGGCAGCACAGATGAAAGAGTTGTTTATTCCTAAAATAAATAATAATCTGATTCTCACCTGAGTATCTGCTCACTTGGAGGAGAAAAATTCCTTAGAAATGAGAAGGCTATTCAAAAGTCTTTCTTGGGCATTTTAATTGCAGTATGCGAATGAATTCTTTGAAGTTTTATTACCTATTATATAATTGATTTGAAAGTTGTCTTTTGCAATAGCTTAAGGTTTTTTATTTGCCTGAGAATATTAACATTTCTGTTTCAGGCTTTGAAAGAGCAAACTTTTTGAGCATGATTATGAACATTAGATTAATGCATAATCCCCACTCAGAGGGTCTCCTAGATTTCCATGTGCTTGTTTAGAGGCTGTTCAAAGGTGCTTAGCTTTAATTGCCATTATGTGAGCACACAGAAATAAGGACCCAAGAGTTGTATCAATTATTCTATTCACGAATTCATTTTTAGATTGTCTCTGAGCTGTTCTAAGTTTAATTTACATTGAAGTCACTGAAAGGTGTAAGGGCTTTTGTCTAAATGGGGAGAAGGTTCTGTTGTCTCCTTATTTAAATGCTCACTGGTTGTATCTATTTTTGGTATTAATTGCTGAGGATTTGTTTTGTTTTCTGTGACTTTGGTTTTTGCAGGTATTTCACCTGTCTTACACATGCAAACTTATAGCTGCCCACATAGAAATAAAAATACAGGTCTGTTTAGAAATTACAGGAATGACTGAGTTCCCGTGGCTTTCAAAGAGCTATGATCTTAAATGCTTGACTTGGAATGGGAAAAGGACCTTGCCTTTTAACAGCTTTTGGAAATGCTACTTGGAGGGCTAGATCTGGGGCAATATAACTGAAAGCTGGACCTGCATCTTCCATCACCCGTGAGGAGAGCCTTTCTGCAGCTGTAGCTCCCACTTCAGCGTCTTATCTAAAGCTCTGTGAAGTCCACAAGGGAATTTAGAGTGAGTCATTGTCGAGTGAGCAGCTGGAAGTGTGTTTCTAGAATGGAACGAAGGGCTGGTGTGTGGGGAAGAGGTCTCTCTCGTGCAGCCTGGACAGTACAAGAAGGTCACAGTAAGACTGAGAGGAAAAAAAAATGTACTGTTCTGTGTGTTACACTGCACAATGGAGTAGAAAAAATATTTTTAAATGGTTGCATTGTAGAATCAGGAATTGACTCCTAGAGATCACACAGAAACACCCTGTTCTTAATGCTGTGTGTTACCCAAATTATGAGCAGCTTTCTGGCGCTGAAGATGCTAACACCAGCATCAACAGCAGTAAAACACAACAGGCTGAAATCTGTCATGTTTGAAGAATTCAGATTGTCTCTGACCTTACTTTTCCCACCCATGTGCATCAGCTGCACGTAGGGTACTCCAGAAGTCCAGCTCCGCAGATTTGTGGTTCCTTAGCTAACGAGACCAAATAGTCCTCTTATAAGAGTAATGTGTGCTGGGGAGGAGTACGAAAGCGCTGTTTTGAGCCCAGATGTGAAGAGCATGAGAAATGCCCCAGTCAATTATAACTGGTTTGTTGAGCCGGTGGGAGATGCCTGAGCCCAGTCCCTGCTGGTGGATGCCCTGTCCCATTCAGCTCTCGGGCTCTTTTCCATTTTGCCTTTTCATCTTTTTCTTTTTTTTTTTTTTTTTTAAGAACTTTTTTAAACTCTGGAGTGACTAAAACATTTTATGGGGTTTCTTTTATTTTGGGTTTGTGGTTTGGTTTAGGGGGTTTTTTTGCATTGCATGAAGTATTTCTGGTTTAGTCAAAATTCTCCCCTTCTGACAAAACCAGCCTCTGTGAGTTTGGTGGAAGAAGGTGGTTTAGTTCTTCAGTAAAAAAAAAAAAAAATTCCGTTGGAATAAAGCTTGTAGTTTGCAAAAAACCCTGAGGTTCTGTTTTTTGGGTTGTAAGCTCAGTGCACATTTCTAGGGTGTCATGAAAAACATTCACCACCAGATTTTCAGAGTTCTTCAGGAAAAGCAAGTGCAGTTTGTCATGAATCCTGGTTAATTTATTCCCCATTCCATAAATGTTATCCCCCGCCAGTCCAAAGGCTGTCATTATGCTGCTGTCATTAACCATCTGTTTAGCATGTAAAACTCCTCGGGGCAGGGATCTTATCTTTGCTTTGTACTTCGTAAAGCTGAGCCTGTAGCTGACACTTGAGAAACAATTAATGATAATACAGCTCAGTAGGCTACTGGGATACCAACCTAATAAGAGTGGTATAAATGCCTGGCTGGATCAGGATTAGAGGGAACTTCTGTGTCCCGGTGGTGCGTCTCCAGCAGGTGAAGGGAAATGGTCTTAAAACACCATCTGACAAGGGGCAGTGAAAAAATAGATGGCATTTCTGAAGGATGCGAAAGAGTCAAGGATGCAAGAGAACCAGAGTTTGAGTGTGTATGTGTGTTTTGCTTGATTATCATTATTGTTAGTGAGATTTTGCCAACTAAATATTTTTCTCTACTGTAGAATAAGGGATCACTTCAGAGCATTAATCTCATTAGTGCCTGCGTTTTAGAATTTCGTTTTCCTTTGCACGCTCTTCTGCACGCATTTTAAGTCGACGTTTTATCGTATTTTCCTTTGTATCTTAATGATCCCTGTGTGACGGGAAGGTGGGGTGGGGGTGGTGGGAAGAGAGAGGGAAGCGCAGTAGATTTTCATCTTATGTTAATCCATCAAAATCAAGTTAGTGGCGAGAGCTGGAGGAGGCGCGTGTGCGCGCAGACGTCAGCGCCCAGCCGAAAGCTTGCCAGTTGCCCAGCAACCTTCCCGGAGGAAGATGGATGTCCTGCCACCCTCTCCGCTTTTAGCTGAGCCATGATATATATTCGCGGGTGCAGCACCCTCCCCGTGCGCTGCAGGGGTCGGGGGGAGAGGGCTCAGCTGGCCAGGGGTGCCCAGTCTCTCAACGGTTGGCTCTTGTGGCAGGGTTGGATAAAACACATTTCACGCCACCCTCGTTAAAGCTGTGAATTCAGTTGACTTCATCACGTCGGTTTGGGAGCAGGCGCTTGCGAGCTGGTTCCCGTTGCTGGCGTTGCTCTTCCCCTCCCTCAGGCTCTTAAAGCCACATTGCCAGCACCTTGTCTCCTTCCTGTTTGAGAAAGGCCTTTAAGTGTAGTAACAAATAGAGGGATGGGCTGTCGGAGCTCAGCAAATACCTACGTGTTGCTCACCTCTCGCTCTTTGGTGGTTTCTTTAATTAATGAACTGGGCTCAGGCAGGGCAGGGGCAGGTCTGACCTCCACTTAGGCTGTGCTTCCCTATCCCGTGGTTGTCCATCACCATCGGGATGCCACTGGAGGAATCAAAGAGCTGATTTCTGTTGGAGGGTTTTGCATAATGCCAACGTTTTGAAGCCAAATAGGACCTGACAGCCTCTCTTTAAATTTATGGAATATTTAATTATTTTAGGATGTATATATTCACTGTTTGGATTTCTTTAGGAGATGTGCCAATCTCGTGCTCTAGGATGAATTTAAAATTCTTGCACGTTTATATTGGTTGGAGCTAGATCATGCCGAAAAGCTCACCCAAAATCTCACCTGTGCAATGGCAGGTATCTCGTGATCTGACTCTGGCACCTTTATTTATGTTGCTGAGCTCTTTACTTGGGGCTTGATTCAGGAAAGCAGTTACGAATGGACTTGACTTGAAATCTTTTAACAGTCCCATTGAAGCTAATGAACCTCCTGACAGGTTGAAACTTGAACTTTGCTGGATCTGGACCTGTGTGAGTGGTGACCCTGAGCCAGTGGGACCTGGGAGCCTGGGGAAGACAGCGAGGGCTACATTGGCTCGGGTGCTGATGGATCACATTCTTTGACTGCTGCAAATTAGGGTATAGGAACATGAAAAGGGGTTTCGGGGAAAGCACCAGCTATGCTAAAGGGAAAAAAAATTGTAGCCACGTGATGCAGCCCCTTAAACTGAAATAAATCTTTCTCAACCCAAGAAATACTGCTCCAGTTTTATCTGTGTTTCTCCCTCCAGAGCAGTTGCTTGCTGGCACACAGCTGCTTTGAGCATCTTCCTCACGTCCCTGTCCTGGGGCGACTCCATTCACGTGCCTGTGACCTTAGGGGGGGGGGAGCAGGGACTGCCTCCAGGAGATGACACTGGTATTAGCAAGCAGGGAGAACGTGCAGCAGCAGTGAGCTGCGTGTGGAAGGGCTCAGCATGGCCCCTGCTTACTCTGTGCTTAAATCTGCGGCAGTTACGTGCCATTTCGAATGTCCTTTCTGTTGGCAAGCTATTTATCAACTGACTATTGAACTTGTTATTTCCTAGAGCATATGCTGTGTGGCTCGTGATTGAAAAGCTGCTGTTCTGGTCTCCTCGTTCTTCCACTTCACACGAATTCCTTCCTATTTGTTTTGTTAAAGTCCTTCAACTCTAGATTGATAACTTCCATCACCTGCACAGTGAAGCTTTGTTCAATGACAACGCAGTTGTTTTTGCCTGTGCTGTGTCTAAAATGGTTGTAACACAGGGTGACAGAGAGAAGTACCTGGAAGCAGAGCATCAGATGCCTGAAATTCAAAAGGAGGAATGTTTTCAGAATGCAGGTGCGCTTGTTTGTTGGGAAACAAATAAGGATGATGAAAAACTAACATTGTGTTTACCAGAGGGGATACTGGGTAGCAGCAAAAAGGCTATGTATTCCGATTTTAATGGAATGAATCATGGCTGATCAGTGAGAAATGTTTCTTACAATGGAAAGTGTGATCAGGGAACAAGTGGTCTTGCTCCTGATGCAGCCCGAGCACAACTCTTGCCATATTCATTCTTTATTATGAGAGATTGGTGTCTGCTTCTCTCTTTAGCTGACTCCAGCAGGGATGGGTCCTGCCACTTTTGACAGTTAGTGGTTTGCTGCTCATGGTTTTCCATTGCAGGGAAAGGCCAAAGAAAGACTTTTCCTTCCCATGGTTAGACCTAAACGTTGCTTTTTTTCCCCCTCACTGAGGTGTCAGATGGGAATGTGCTGTAAGCTGTGTCCTGAGAAGAATGTCAGTTGGGGTCTGCACAGGACAGCCTGCTTACCCTTGTCAGTGCTGGTCCAAGGGAGTACATCATTAATTTGCCTTGTAAGGACTTGTGATGAACCTGGTTCTGACCTATGATCCCACTGTTACCCAGTGCTATATAAACACAAACAAAAAAGGACTGTTTCCCACCTTAAAGAGTTTGCATTATAAGAAAATACCCTGTAGTACGCACAGGTTAACTGTAAGTTCCGAGCCTTTATTACAGGCGGAGGAAATGTTCCAGCCCTGCCATTTGTCCTGTGTGGTGGGATGTGGTGTGGATGCCCTTCGTGTGGCAGACAAAGAGTACTCCTCTGTAGCCAGCAGAGAGAAGTGGGTGCTCGGGGTGCAGATCACAGATGCAACGCCAAAAGAGGCCCACAGTGTGGTTTCACTTAACTAGAAGCCTGATTCTGCCTGGTGCTGGATGCTTCTCCTTTCCTTTAGGATAAGGACAAGTTGAGGTCAGCCGGTGCCGTCCAGGATGGTGTCCTAGTGGAGCCAGGTGGCCGATCACAAAGAGCTACTAAAGCAGCAACAAGAATATCTTCTATTATTTGAGACCATTTAATCTTTTTGAATGAGTAATATAATATTTATAATATTATAATAGCTGTAATAACTTGCTTAAAAATTAAAAATAGTTAATGGGTGAAGTGGAGTAAGCCTGTTTAATGCTTCTCACTGAACTGCTGCTGTACCTCCTGCTAGAAGAGTTTTATTTAAATGAATAATTTTCTTTCATTTTCACAACGCTGACTGGAGCAAATGCACTGGCTCAGTGTTCTCTTACAGATGCACATCAGGCTGATGTGCAGCAGTGTTTATAAAGCTCCCCATCTGGTACGTGTCCCAGCTGTCCCATGTGTTGTACCTGTCCAGCACCTCCACTCTCCACATTTCAGCAAAATGCATTGATCTGTCTGGCTGGTCCCCTTTTTTGGGAGCAATACTAGGTTTTTTGTGGTAGGTGAATTTTGTGTATTATTTTATGTATTATTAGATGAGATTCCCTTAATTCCTGGGAGGTTTGCCACAGACTCAGCCCAGCTTCCATGGAAGTGCTGTTTCCTGCACTGCTTTCCCCATACAGTAGAAAGCTCTTCTGTGCTGGAACACCCAAACTGCTGACCACAACCCTCCGCTGGGCACTGTTGGAGACATTGGAGACAGCTTGGACCTGTGCCGTGGGGGACTTGCTGAACAGGAAAAGACACTGGTCTGGGTTTGATATAGTTGGGTGGTACAAAGCTTAAAGGACAGCCATGTCTTGTGTTGCTGTAGAGGTGCACCGAGGCATGTTGCGCAAGTAGGAGCAGTCTCTATAGCACTGATGGCTTCATGTCTGGGTGGATTGCATAGCTATTACTAATCAAGAGGTGGTAAAGCATGAATAGCTGGAGGAAGGTCATCATGTACTAGAATGGAGTGGATTCCTACCCAAAGTTGATAGTATTTTGCCAATTGTAAACTTTGCTGTGGGATGGTTTAGTCTCGGTGTGAACCATAAGCCTGACTAGAGGTTGGCTTGACTGATGGAGACATGGTAGGGAGCAAGGGAGTTCATACCTTAAATTGAAGGGACCTGCTCGGTGTGAGCAGACACCTCAGAGCACTGTCCTTTTCCCGCCAAACTCACCTTTGCCTTCTCAGATCTTTGGCTGGTTGGTCTTTGTCAGTGGATCCATCGTGTGTAATGAAGGCTGAGTAGAGCTATGTGTCCTATCCACAACATCGGCAGTTCCATCTGTACAATACTCTGAAGTGAGATAGCACTTAAACTTTATTTTCTGATGACTGGGGCTGGATGACTTGTAGTCAGAAATCCTAAAAGAAGTTGATGCAGAAGATCTTTGTTCTACTTCAGTTCTTGCACCTCTTGGAAATTCACAATGAGTGAACATGTGGAAGAGGAAGATCCTGGGTAACTGCAGGCAGCTTAGTCTGACATCAATCCCGGGCGAAAGAATAGAGGAACTGATAGAGGATTTAGAGAATTAAAGGTAGGGAATATAATTAATGCCATTCAACATTCTTTTTTGGAGAATACATCTTGTCAAACAAACCTGACTTATCTGATGAGATTGCAAGTTTGGGGGATAAGATAACTGTGTAGATATAATATACTTAAACTTCTGTAAGGCGTTTGATTTTATTCCACATGACATTATGATTAAAATATTAGTACTATATACTTTCACTGAAGCACATGTTAAATGTATTAAGAACTGGGTAACTGACACATCTCAAAAAGTAGTTGTCAATAGGGAATCATCACTGAATGGGAGCATTTTTAGTGTAACTCTGCAGGGATCAGTCAGAGCCCCTGTGCTATTCATCATTTTTGGCAGTGATAGGGAAGTAAATATAAAATTATTTTTGATGAAATTTGTGGATGGCACAAAAATTGATGAATTGAGAATGAGGGCAGTAAGATACAGTGCTCTCGGTCATTTGGTTAATTGTCCCTATTGAAACAAAATTCTGAAATTCCTTTAAATTCCATTAAACAGGAAAGTTTTCATGCATCTGAAGAGGAGCGCAGCACAGAGCTGTTGCTCAGCCTGGAAAGCAGAAGGTTTATGAGAACCCTTTCTATCTGCTGGTCTCTCTGGAAAAATGAGGCTTCCCTAGGGAAGAGTTTGTTTGCCTGTAGGATCCCTCAGGCTCCATGTGACAGCGGTGGTGGTCCATGGCTCAGCAGTGATGCTGTTTTGGGAGCCTCCCTGAGGAGGCTGCTGACATGAAACAACTCTTCATCTGCAGTGCTGTAAAAGGCCTATGAAAAATGTGGATTTGGGACTGGTCAAATTTCTGTGTTTCGTTGGGTATCTGTGGGATCTTGAGCATGTTTTCTCATTAACCTTTGTCCATTGGAAGTATTTGAAGGTGGGTCGTGTGGATTGCAGGAACACAGGAACCAGGCTTAGCGGTAGAGTTTAGCCTTAATATGGGCCAGGAGCCATCCTGGTGTGACTGGCTTGTAACTCTCCATTAGCACCTCCAAACTTAAACTAGGTTGCAGCAGTAGTGAGATGAAAACATGGAGGTATTTTGCATACCCATGTCATGGCTATATTACATCGGTGGCTTAGCATGTGACAGAGGCTATTCTTAAGTGCAAGAGATCCTTGCATCCACAGTTGCACGTGCTCAGCTGCATGTGTGCTCTCTTTGGCTTTTCCTCCTGGAGAGAACAAGAGAGCAGTTGTGTACACAAGTGCATCCGTTGGCAATAGATGTACAAAGTTATTATGAAGAGGGCCCTCTCATTATGAAAAGCACCATACTAGTGCCAAGGGCCATCAGCAGTGACCAGGGATAAATGCACAGGCATAAGATGCCAAAGAACATCTTCAGGTTTGTTATGCTAGAGATTTTGAAAAGGCAGAGGAGGTAACAACTCTTGTGCTACTGCTTTTGGCTTTAATAGATCTGCTTGTGCTTGTAGTGCCAAAACCTTCATTTTCAAAACCTGAACATCTCATAGCATCACAGAATTACAGAGTGTAATTTAGACTGGATGGGACTTCTGGCAGTCGTCTGGCCCAGCAGCCTGCTCAGGGCCAGCAAGAGCCAGTTCCTCTCAGATGGAGACTTCACAGCCTCTCTGGGTGGTCTGCTCAAATACTTGACTACCCTCGTTATAGGACTTGGGTTTTGTGTTCACGATCCAACTGGAACTTTGTGTGTTGTGTTTGTGTTTGTTGTCTCTTGCTCTCTTCCTGTAGACCTCCAAGGGAAATCCGGCTCAGCCTCTGCACACCCTCCCATTAGGTAGTTAGACAGTGATAAGCACTCCCAGAGCATTGTCTTATGTAGGCAGAAGGAGCCCTGCTCCCTCAGCCTCTCCATGTATGTCCTGTCCTCCAGCCTCTTGACCTTCATAGTGGCCCTCCACAGGACTTGCTTCCATTGTCATTGTCTCTGCACCCAGTGCTCTAAGGTTGTCTCACAGGCACTGAGCAGAGGCAAATGGTCATTTCTGTCCAACCTGCTGTTATGCTTTAAGAGCAGAGACATAAAAGGAGG
>VXBJ01003887.1:430380-441001 GCA_013400055.1 Nycticryphes semicollaris | reverse complement strand
TTTACCATTATCTATCCACCTGGTTATGTCTTCAGAAAAGGCTATCAGGTTGGTTAAGCATGATTTCCCCTTGGTGAATCCATGTTGACTGCCTCTTATGACCCTCTTGTCCTTGATATGCCTAGAAACAGCATCAAGGATAAGTAGTTCTATTATCTTTCCAGGGATGGAGGTGGGGCTGACCGGCCTATAGTTACCTGGGTCCTCCTTCTTGCTCTTTTTGAAGACTGGAGTGACATTTGCTTTTCTCCAGTCCTCAGGCACCTCTCCTGTTCCCCACGACTTACCAAAGATGATGGAGAGTGGCCTAGCAATGACTTCCTCCAGCTCCCTCAGCACCTGCAGGTGCATCCCATCAGGACCCATGGATTTATGGATGTCCAGATTGTTGTAGAAAGAGTGAAATGCTAATTGTGAAAGCAGTTAGTAAAAACTTAAGCCAAACTGGTGCCAAAGAGCATGCACAGATTTTAATTAAAAAAAAAAACAACCAAAAACAAACCCGGAGCAATAATACTAGAGATTGTTTTTCCCATCCTTCTGCCAGGCATGTTCATCATTCTTGAATTTCATCTGTGATTTGTTTTATTTCTAACATGGTAAAATTCAACTTCTTAACTGTAAAGACTTGTTTCTTGATATATGTATTTTATGGGTGCATATAATATATGTATAAAGCGTGTGTATTTGTGAATATAAATCAGTATATATGTATTATGAGTATATATGTGAAAAAGTGTGCAGTTTTTGCTCTGACATAGCATCCTGGCACACAGAATTATATGCAGGCCTTGGGAAATGCACTTTTTGAAACACAGCCATCTCTCTGTGAAGCGTTCAAAGAACATTGTAATTATTGCTACGAATGTCTTTTAAAGGCTCAGTGGAAAAAGTTGCAAACATTTGCGTTAGAACATGTATTTGTTTGTAACCTGTTCAATCCATCACTTGTTTGTATTCCAGCTGGCTTCCTTTCAAAAACATACTGTTCAGAAGATAGATATATTTAATTTTTTTATATAGTTGTGGTATATTTTTGTGCCGTTGTCACACTTTAATGGAGATCCTATCTTTCCATAATGTCTTCTGGAAATATTTGGGAAACGTAAGACGATGCATTTTCTGGATTTATTGGCAAAATTGTTCTTGGCTTCAGTTTGGGCATGCAAGTGATTTTTTTGGGTTTTTTAATCTTTTTTTTTTCCCCCCTCCCAATTTAATGTAACATAGTTGTGCTTGCCAATGGTTACGTCAACACGGCAGTGTTCATTTTGTCTGGAACATACCTAAGCTGTAATGTCTTCATGTCTGAAACGTGTGTGGGTGCAGAGGCTAAACTGCTGGTCAGGTGGAGTCGGTGTCTGATGGCAGCTCCCAGAGTGAGCACCGGGTCAAGGAGGTGGCTCCAAGCTCCATTTACAAGACCCTTTGTCTTCCCATGGAGTGACCTGTGGTTGTGGTTCTTCATCTGACAATGCTGCGAGCTGCTCACGCCTCGCTTGAGGCTTTCAACATTTCAGGACAGGTGTCTTTTTCAATGTTTTTGTTTAAGCATTGGGCTGCACATCAAGAAGGAAGAGTCATTTTACAATATAACCAACTTTTGTGTGTGAGCATCATTTTGAAGGAAGTCAACGGTTGTGTTGGTAAACCTAAACTCCCCTCCTGGTCAGCAGCAGCCTCTGCTCCTGTGGTCTGCCTCCATGCCTGTAAAGCCCATTCCTACGGAGGTGCAAGCCACTGTGTGGTGGCTGGGCAAGACCTTCTTCTGGTGAAGCCCACACCAAAGTTAGAATCTGTAAGAAATCTCCACTGTTTCCCCAGCCTCTGGGCTCAGGCACTTAGCTGCTTCGTCCACTTAATTTCAGTTTTTTAACTTTTTTAGTTCTGAGAGCAAGAGTGATACGTTTACTTTTTCTGTGGAAGCTGAGATTCTCATCTGTATTGTCCTTCCTGCAGAAATCCGCCAGGACTGGGGGATCTCCAGTGCCAGAGGTTGTTTGGCTGGTAGTGTTTCCTCTTTTTCTGGTTTATCTGTCTCACTTAAAAACTAAAGCTGGCACCTCTTGGAAAACATCTTTTCCATGTCAAAAAGACATAGCTGTGCTTTTATGCTTGTGTCCTTCGTGACCCTTCAGAGCAACCTCTGAACCAGGGACAAGGAACCCACCTCTGTGCTGGACTCTGGTGAGCCCCTTCCCCTCCTGAGCTCTTCCTGGACTCTGCTGTGGTCTCTAGGGGAAGGCTGTGGTGTTACATGGATGCATTTAAAAACAGCTCATTATTTTTATAGGCTATTCTGCTAAAATCTGGGAGAAACCCATAGCAGGTTGTGATAGCTAAAATTGCCTGTCTGTAGTTAGCGTGGTGGGGTCTGTGGGCAGGATATCCTTGGCCCCCGCCGGCTGGGCTGCGTCATCCTGCCACAGCAAGAAGAGAAACCCGAGATGCACAACATGTAAATACTCCATAAATACTAGGAATTTGGCAAGGAGGCAGCAGCGGCTTCCTCTTTCCCTGAAGATACCGCCATATGCCCAGAGATGAATCCGGTTATTTCAGCAGCGTTGGCAAAGCGCGATTTCGACTCCCTGCCACTCCCGGGCTGGCACAAGCACTGGACCTGTCTTCTGAGGGCCTGGGGGGGCTGCAGGGTGAGGCAGGGGGAGCAAGGAAGAGCTCCGTTGTGGGAGTACCTGTATCTTCAGTGACAGCAGCCAGGGTTACGGGTGCAGGGGCAAAGGGAATCGCTCAGGCAATGCATCCTCAGGCACGCTTCCCCCCTCAGCGTGATTTTGGGGTGCAGGGCTGAGGCTGATGCGGGGTAGAGGGGGGCAAACACTTGGTGGTAGGACACAGGACACAAGCCCGGGTACCTCTTGCTCTTGCCCTGCGCCACCTCCTTTGGGTTTTGAGGTCTGATGGGATTGTGGCACGAGGTGGAATAGCCACAGGCAAATCACTGTTACGACAGATATATTACTGCAGTAAAATTATAAATTTATGGCACTCAGAGATCTAGGCACGTGCCCATAACTTTTCCTCACTTCTCTGTATGGTCCTAGTCAGGTGGCATATAAACTAAAGCAAGCTGGAAAAGAAGGGGATGATACTGGGTTTGCTGCACCTTGGGCCCTGGCGCTCTGCCCCGGAGTGTGGTACCCTGAGGTGCTGCTGGAGCCCCAAAACACAATGGGGGCTTTTGTGTGAGTTCAGATGGTGGGAAACAACCTACCACCGCAGCACCTCCTCTGAAAAACACTATTTATAGGCCTGTGGCAAATCACAGGCTCGTGTTCTTCATTGGCAGCACTTTTCTAACCCCACGTTGCTGCTACAAATGGAAGGTGTAACGTGGATTTTAGGTGTGGGGCTTTTATGTGCAGGGGGGGTTTTATTGTTATTTTTATTTCATTTTCTCCTCCCCGAGGGGAGGAGGTTTTTCAGTTTGTGGAGATGTCAGGGGCAAAAATTCACATCCAGCTCCTGGCTCCACTCTCCTGTACATAGCCATTCTCTGTCCACACCATCTGTCTGTTGAAATTAATGCTTTAATAACCTCTACGGGGTGGCACTGCTATTTCTTTATTCCAATGTTTAAGTTTCTTTTTTACTTTTGGGATTAAGCTGCAGTGCCCAGACGTCCTTGTGGTCCTGAGCTGGAGTGTCACAGACTCTTGAAAGGGAGGAAAATGTGGGAGATGCTGGTTTCTCCTCTGTTTTCCTGGGGTTGTTTTCTCAGCTGAGGACTCCCAGGACAGGGGAGGGGACCAAGGCCCTAGTGCCTGTGGTGTGACCCAAAGCAGAGGCACGTTCAGTGTGTGATGCTCCAAGGTCCTGATGCATCACACCTTGCTGGTCCTGGCAGCCCTTCCCCGCCTGCTGCTCTCTGGAGTTCAAGCACAATCTCCTTGGAGTAACCCTGGAGCTGCAAGTCTTCTGACTTGCACGTGATTTGGTTTTCTTCTCCTTCCAGAGGAGAATAACCAGAGCCTGAGACCACCCCACAGCAGTACTTCTTTAACAGAAGAAAAAATAAAAGATTGTAACCCAAATAGCAAAAGGCCTTGCATTTCTCTTCTTGCTCTTCCACCGGAAGCACCCTCTGGGTTGGGCTTGGGGTTGTCTGGATCCTGCCTGCACCTGTAACAGAGGGAAAGCTCTTCCTTTCTACTGATCATAGTTTCTTTGTTATATTCTGTTTTCTGTCAGTGTGTGGGGACTTCCTTTGTTTTGGTGTTGGGTTTTTTTGTGCTGTGGTCTGGTGTGTGACACAGCATTGCGGCACATTTTGTTCTGCTGCTGGTAACTGCATCTTGGAAACCTCCTGGTGCTTCCAGCTGATACCACCAGTGTCTCACCTTAAATCCATGGCTGAGATCTTCCTGCGAGCCACCACCCTCCTTTGCCTGCCAAAATCTTCCCTCAACCATATCAGCCCATGGTGGTTACCATGTTTTACTGTAGACCAGCATACTCATTAGCCAGTAATTGTCACACTAATGACCTCATGATACTACATGGCATCAAGCAGGGTTTGCGCAGACTCCTCCATTTATCCCACCGGTTTGTCTGCCCTGGCACTCTCCAGGTGTCCACTTGGTTTCTGGGGAGCTCACCTCCTACCTTCAATTTGCATACCTGGAGATGGTGCTTTCTTTCCAGCAGGTTCGGATAGTGTATGTCCTTTTTATTTTGCATCCTGGAGCCTTTAATTACTCTCAACAAGTCCCTTTCACACGTTGAAAATCCTGTAGCAATTTCAATTTGAATTGCTTTCTCTGAGGCTTCTGTTTAGATGAGTGCACCTGCTCTGGGGTCCCACTGGTAATTGGGCTGTAATAGTTATGATCCTTTAAACGCACTTAAGGTACCACGAGCTTTAAGAATTGATAATGATGCAATCTGGCATCTCAGCACCAGTTTTGTCTTATCCCTGAGCTGTGCATTTTGGCTTAATTGTATTGTTTTACCATTTGTGAAGATTACAAATATTTGCATGTTGTAGAACTTAGAGGTATTTAATTAACTGCTGCCCTGTGCTCACGTACCCGTCCCACAGGTCTGGGTCCTGGGCTGTGTCTCAGTTCCCGCTTTGCCAAACCACTGCTGAGTTCAGTGGGAGTTTTGCCAGAACAAAGCCTTAAAAAAGAAGTGTGGCTCCTTTGAGCAGTCGTGCTCATTTGTGCACCAGCCCAGGCTGACGTTAAAAGGGTATTAAACAAAAAATACTGAAGAACCCACTTGCCTTGTCCTTGCCCAGAGCAAACCTTTATCCTGGGATAGGTCCAGGAGGTTAAAGATGGAGTTTCCTCTGGTTTGTGTGTTACCTGGGATTTCATATTGTGTACGCCGTGAATAGATCAAAGCTTTTAAAGTTCTCTGCTGCTTTAATTCCCCCCTAAGGAGAGAAGAGGGGGGAAAAAAAAAGAAAAGAAAAGAGAAAGACATCTCTCTCAGGCGTGTCTGAATACAGTAGCAAGAGGTGTGCAGCCTGTAGCCTGCTGCTGCACTCAGAATATAAAATTTCCAAAATTACAAGTTGCAGCGTGATAATGAACTGAAAGTAAATATGGTTCAGTTTGCTATGAATCATCCTTTGGGGGTTTAATTGGCCCCAGATGAGGTGTCATTGTTGCTGTGCAAGAATAGAGCTGTTTCAGAATTAGACAGGCGGCATTGCTCAGAGCTGCAGCATCTGAGTGGCACAGGGGAAACCTTGCTGTCAAAGAGGATTCCCGGGATGGATTGAGGAAAGTCTCTGGGCAGGGAAGGAGCCAGCAGCTCCCAAAAGCCTATGAGATCCAGGAATTCACCTGCTGGTAGTGGAGGCCATCTCTGCTCTTTGGATTGCTCTGTAATGAACATTATGAGTTAAGGTTGTTGCTGTGAGATGGAAGGCTTTCCCTCCCCCTAAAAGCCTGGAGGAGGCTGAGGGGAGACCTTCTCACTCTCTACTGAAAGCAGGTTGTAGAAAGGCGGGGGTCAGTCTCTTCTCCCAAGTCACAGGCAATGGGACAAGAGGAAATGGCCTCAAGTTGCACCTGGGATGTTCAGATTGGATATCAGGGAAATTTTTTATACTGAAAGGGTTATGAAGCATTGGAATGGGCTGCCCAGGGAAGTGGTTGAGGTACCATCCCTGGAGGGATTTAAAAGACAGGTTGACATAGTGCTTAGTGATGTGGTTTAGTGATGGGTTGTTGTTCTTTATCAGACTTAGGTTAGTGTTTGGACTAGGGGATGTCAATGGTCCCTTCCAACCTAGACAATTTGATGATTCTATGAAAAGCCCTCTAAGCTCTTCTGGCAGGGAAAAGGGGACATGAAATGATAGTAATGGGAACCACTATCAAGGGATGTTACAGCAAATGAAAATAAGCATTTTGTGCTCTTCCTTCCAGCGGGAATTTAAGAACCCAAAGCAGAACCACCAATGGATGGGACAGTGGGTTGCATCCAGACAAGGACAATACTGTCCTTATGAAAGCGAATGCAGTTTGGCTCCACGAGAGAGAGAGAGAGCTGGGATGATGCCCAAACCTGGCATTTTTACAGGCATAGTGCTACATTTTTACAACAAGCGTAGCTTGACTGCACTGGTGCACGAGAACTTCTCACGCACAGAGAACCTGAACACAGAAACTGTCCTGTAATGGGGAGAGACAAAAATTGCCTATCACCTTCTTTAAAGCCATGATTGTGATTGTGGGATGAAGTTCTTAACCTGCTGCAGGAAAATTTAGATAAGCGATTCTCATTAACGCCAGTGGGAATTTCTCAGAGCTATACGAGTGCATCACAATAAGAAACGTGCCTTGGCAGTTCACTATTAATATTTGAAGAGAGTACAAGCAAAGTCTCCTTCTCTGAGTCAGGTGGGCAAAAACTAGTGATACTTTTTCTGGGAAAAAATAAGAAAAAATCTGTTATTTTGGTCTTCTGAGAGGTTATAGGAAGGTGAACCATTCATACTCCCAGGTCATCAAAAATAGGGAATTTCTTACAGATGTGGCATGTTAACTGCTCCCATGATTATAACTGTAGATGCTGGTTACTATTACTGCCTGCTGGTTACTGATGGCAGTAACCAGCCCAGCTCTGGTTTTAGGTGTTGCTGACCATCTCTGCTGACCCACTCAGTCCCAGGGCTTCATCCCGTCTGTTGCTCACCAGGGGACAGGAAGGGTTGGTCCCATTATGCTTGCAGTTACATCCTGTAATAAAACAGGACGAGGAGACTGCAGGCAGTAGAAGAAAGGCATAAGCAAAATCAGAGTTTGTGATTTTAGTCTAGTGAAATATCTCAAAGAGCTTGCTTCTTTTGAAGTGGCCATTGAAGTGAGTAGAAAGGACTGTGTATTTATGTGAGGTACAGAGGCAGGCAGACATTGACCTCTACTTGATGTTTCTGAGTCAGTCGTTATTCCTCTGTTCAGTTTGTGTCAGTAACAAGCTTTCAAGCTGGTTTCTTCAAATTTTGGCTTTCTGGGGTGGGTTTTTTTGGCTAAAGTTGGCGTGAAGTTTGAATTTTAAAATCTGAGTTCCAGCAGCAAGCATTAGTTAGGTCCAGGTCCTGTCCTGCATCGTACCAAGTATGGCCACTCAGCCTTCATCTCCGCTTCACCCTCGTCCTACGGATGGCAGGGCTGGGGTGGCAGCTGTTCGCAGTGTGCTGCCGTGGTGCTTGCCCAGTCCCTGCAACACCTCTGGCTAATTGCTGCCGTGCTGCTTCAACTCATTCTCTTTATTATTCTTAGCATTATTTACATAATTTTTTAATGAAAGCCCATGTCACTTAAACAATGGAAAGTGAAATTTACTACTCCTGGCAGACGTTGACAGCCTTGAAACAATGCGGGACACGGTGATTGCATCCCAGCAATGCCACCGGCGTGGAACAAGGTTCTCCAAAGCAGACAAGTCTTACCTCTCACCTTGCAGATGATGGGTGCTAAAGCTAATCTTGATAACAGCGTATTGCAGGTGACAGCCCACCCTGGAGCCCAGGGTTCCCTGCTAAGAAGGTCATTGCTCATGGCTATGCAAACTGAATTTCAGCATTTTTCACCTAAATTGGGGAGGTAGAAGTTGGTGCTGTGGATGGCTTGGTGCAAACCTTCTTCCAGGTTTATTTTGAAAAACTGAGAGTCTTGGAGATCATCATCTGCTAGATTAGCAACAGGGAGGATGGTGGTGTATGTCCTCAGGGTATACTGCAAGCCACAAATGGAGTGTGGAGCTAGAGGACAGCCACAGTGGAAGAGCATTTCAGCTTTTCAGCCGAGCGGTGGGCAAATCCTAGCCCAGAGTGTGTACATCTTACCATCCCTGCAGGGGGCAGGTGCTATGATGGGAGGGTTTGGCATTACAGTGGTACGTGCTGGTTTAATACTTCAACAGAGATAACACAATACCTAAATAAACCCCGTTTCATGCTTAGATAAAGATTTAATCCTGCTAGGTCTGTAGGCAGACACCAAACAGAGTTTATAATTCACTGTCCAAGGATTTGATCCTTTCTTTCACTTTCTTTTGCAGTCCAACTTAGTGTTTTAACTGCATATGAATTACTGTAAGGTAATAAAGAACACAGTCACATAACAGTTGCACAAAATAAAGTCTGCAGATAATAAGACATTGGGAACCATGAACCTAGGAATGTCCAGTTACTTGTTTAACACAAACATTGCATCACACATTAAAAAGCAGAAATTCTTGAACCTCCACTGCTTTCCTGTTGTTAAAAAGCAGTCAGGCAAACGTGAGACCAGGTGAGGGTAAGCGTCTCCCCTGCCCTGCTACACAGCAACAGTTACAGGGTATTTTACAAATAATTCCCAAAACACCCTGCCACTCTTATCATCTCTGCTGTTTGACAACTGTGAGCCACCGGGGAGGGAACCCAGGTGAGGGCAGCCGTGATTTTTCAGAAGAGAAGAAAGTAGTTTTATTCCAGCAGCTAAAGCCCTTTTGTATTTTGGTTTCTCTTAGCAGCTATTTATCCAAAACATTTGGGAGAAAAGCTGTCTCTTCATTAAACATTTAACACCCTTGTCTTCAGCTGTGGGCTGAGAAAGCTCCCAATCCACATGTGAGTCACCAAGAACTCCTCCGACAAAACCAGAGGAAGTCCAGATTGGAGACTGCTACAGGGGAAAAAAAAAGTCTTGCTGATTTGGAAAAATCCCAGAATGGTTCACATCTCTTGTATATCATAAAACGAGCACAGAAGTTGCTCTGTCGTGGACATGGATGAGACTTGTAGAGTCCCAGATTTTTAGTGGAGAAGGTCTAAACACATTAGATAGTGTCGCACCCTGTGTAACGCAGATGAGCAGTGCACCCAGCAACTGGTCTACTGTTAAAGGCTGTTTGGGTTTGTGCACTCACACGTCAGACAGGACAAGACATAGATCACTGTTTCCCTTAGTAGTTTGTCCCACTGGTGAATTATTGCACTTTTTAACCTTAGCGTGCTTGGTTTTCACTTCCAGCCATCCGTTGAGGTGCATCTCTCTGCAAAGCAAGGCCATCCACATTTTGAAGACGTTCAGCTCTCTCAAGGCCACAGCCCAGGACTTGTCTTTAGAGAGTGGGAATGCAGGAATGGGAACAAATAATGTGATAACGATGATGTGTGATGAAACAGGTGACAGAAAAGGTTAAGCTGTTGTAGCAGTACTGGTGGTTAGTGGTGTTGTGTGCTGTGCTTATATGTGCCATGCACTCGTTGTGCTTGTAACCGACTCTGCTATTGAAGTGATAGGAACTGAATGAGTAAAATGAAGATGGCATTTTGGCATGCCACATTATTTTTGGCATGTTTCTCCCCTTGGCCAAACTATTTTTTCAACATCCAAATGAATTATCTGCTGCAGAGATAGGCGTTAATTTCTTTTCCTTAGCCAATTTACAGGGACATCTCCAGCAGTGGTTTTACACCTCTTTCTGCTGTGGACCATTTAAAACTTTTTCCTGGTGATGTGGGTTCCTTGTGTAACAAATGTACATCTACTGACAAGAGGCTTAGTCCTCCTCATAACTATTGCAGGTACTTAAAAGGTGGTTCACAATGTTTTCGCTGGTAAAAAACTAGTAGTCTGTGACACAGGTAGTTTCTGTGTACTCTGAGATCACTTCTACAGGGAAGACATAAATGTAAAACACTTTTTTAGGGTATATGCTCTGAGTGCTTTTAAACAACTTACTGTAGCTCAGGGTTCTGATTTTGAAGTGGTGTTTATAACTCAGCTTGTGGTAAGGTTATTCCTGATTTAAAACTGGAAAGTAAAATCTGTTTTTTTCTAAATGTTGGGCTTAGAAACACAAGCCTTGTTGCCTCCTCCACCTGCCCCGACGTGGTGCTTATTGGAAGGTGGCGGGTAACACCAGTAATATTTGTTGATGATACATCACCAGTTGAGCAGCACTAACCATCCAACATGTTCTGGCACAAGTCACTTGGCCCCTTTGCTCCTTTGACCTCCTCTGCCTTGTGCAGGTGGGACGTGGACACCTACCTTTTGTACGTGCCTGGCTTTTGGGTAGCCAAGGTTAATGGCTGTTTTTTGCTGTAGTTGGCCTGTGCTGTCCCCCTCCTTTCTGGGAAGCGAGAATG
>VXBJ01003887.1:398586-430157 GCA_013400055.1 Nycticryphes semicollaris | reverse complement strand
CAGAGGTCCTTTCCAACCCTAACAATTCTGTGTTGACCAGCATTATAGAAAACATTAAGACCCTTTCTAAAACTCATTGCTGAGGTGTGCTGCAACGTGTGCCTTGTTGAACACGGGTGATAGGGCTCCTCGCCTGGAGGAGCTGCTGTGGCCATCCTCCTGGCCACAGCCTGAGCTGGCTGATACAGCTGGCAACCTCGTTCTGTAGCCACTGCTCAAATTGCCTAATACCGCAATTGCCAGCCTCTTTGATGAAAGGCAGGTTTGTATATCAGATTGTTGAGCATTAGGGATAGGGGATTAGATTTGCAGTGTAATCTTCCAGTAACATTCCTCTTGATCCGGAGACTGTGCTTTATAAAAGAGCTCTTTTCTCTCTGACGTCGTGGGGGCCTGCTAAGGGATGACTATCTTCCCCCTTCATTTGGAGATAGTAAGGCTGCTGCTGACCTGATGTTCGTGAAGGTCACAGCTGTACTGGGCAAAATTAGTTCTGCGCAGGACAGTTAAGTAGATTGGATTTTCTCAGTTGTAGCTGATTTGCTTTCATGAGGGTTCCTCTTGCAAAACCATTTAAAGTCCATTCCCCTCTGCCCCCCACTGCCTGTTTATGGGAAAAGACTGAAAGGGGGAGATTTCTGCCTGGGCTTCGATTCTGCCTTGAGCCCTATTCTCACATCTTTCCAGGAAAGCATCTGAAGAGAGGCTGGGGCAGACTTTGTAGTTGCTCTGGAGCCTCAGATTGTATTTTGTCCCATCAAAATGTTGTTGGGCCAGCAGGGATGGTCTTCTCCTGTGCCAGCTGACTGTAGCTTTACATTGTCTGCTTTGGATTCACAACCCCATGGGGACCCTTCTCCAGATTCCTGGTAATGTCACTGCAAATGTGTCTTTTCTTTCTTGTGGCTGAACATCCCTGGAGATTTTGGAGCCTGATGGAGCCAGTTAATTTGGGTCAAAAGGCATGCAAAGCCTGTGACTTCTAATCCTTCTGAAGTCAGTTGAGTACCAGATTTGGCCAGTTCGGTCTAGCCATGAGGAGACATGTCAGATACCTGTCTGTACTCACAAAACATGCCATATGGTTGTGCGTGAGAAGCCCATGTGAGCATGGTGAGGAAGAAGAGCGAATGATTTCCACCCAGGCAAGTTTTACTTCAATGCCCCACGTTGCAAAGCAACCACTGTTGGAAAAAGCCTCTACTCTTCCAGGCATCCTCCTTCTTTTGTTCCTTTACATTGTGGTGAAGCCTGAAGTCTGCAGCGATCGCTGCCTGGCAGCGACACTGGAGGTTGTGACAGTCAACTGAGGGAGGGAGGTCTACGTAATACCAGTGATGGACTGTGTGATCCCAGTTCAGCTCTCCAGCACAAATGGGGAAAATTCATAAGGAGATTTGCTTCAGGGCCTGGGTAGGGGCATGCGGTGCGTGAAGGGTATGGAAATGTTCAAGACCAGGCTGGATGGGACTCAAGGATGGGGCTTTGAGCAACCTGGTCTAGTGGGAGGTGTCCCTGCCCATGGTAGGGGGGTTGGAACTCGATGAACTCTCTTCCAACCCAAACCATTCTAGGATTCTATGGTCTTTCCTTATTTGCAAAGTCACCTTCAGCCTCTGCCAATAATCCATGCTGCCCAGGACTCTATGGAAAAAGGGGGTATGGCTATAATTAAAGTAAGAGGGAGTTGCTCTGTGGTATGTTCCCTCCTCCCCAAAACTGTAGCTGATGTAGAGTTGAAAGCAGACGAGTCTTAATTGCTTCCAGAGCTTTGTGTCTCTCCTCTGTCTATCAGAGCAGCACTGGAGAAGCACTGGCAGCGCCACTGGGTCCTGGCATGCCCAGGGGAGCCAGGAGAGCAGCTCTGTCCCCTTGTCCCTGTGCCCCAGTGCGTTGCAGTCCCCATGGACCACAGGCAGGTCCCCTTGCTGTGGTTGCGCTGGTCAGCTGTGTACGCACAGAGTCTGGCTGACTCTGGCTGACATGCTGCGGAGCGTCCCGCAACTGGTGCTGTGATGTCCTGGCGTAGAACCTGTTGCAAAGGAGAAACACCAGGTCGGCTGGTTATAAATGCAGCCAAATCATGATTTTTGGGTTACGATTTCTTTTCTAAAAGTTTTGGTAACTATCATATTCCCCTACTGCGCTGAAGATGTGCAACACCCCTGGTTTGTCTGTGGTGTTTTCTATTCCTTTTTGTTGCTGTCTCCCTTTATGTTATGACAGTCCATCCTGTACTAGTTTACAGGTATAAATATTGCTTTGGGGTTTGGGCTTTTCAGTCAACATGCATTTGGGAAAGGTGCTAGCGACTGTCGAAGGGGGAGCGTGCAGCCCTTGGAAACGTCAGTATCCTTTGTGTCTGTGTCTTGGAACAGGTCTAAGGCATGAGGATTTTAGGTTTTCCATTCCGACAGTGTTATATTGGGAGTATGAAATATTTGACAGTTGTTTTATATTTACTCTTTTAATGTCAAAATGTGTCACATCTGGTATTAATTGGTGGAAAATTATGGCTCTAATTTACCAATTTGATTGTCTGGGAAAATTGAAAAGAGTGTAACATAATAAATGAATGCCTATTAATCTTTTTAAATTTGTCTGTTTACCACCAACGACTATCTGCTAAAATGGCTTGTTCCATGGTGCATTTTAAACAGCTTTCCCAAAAGAGGAGTTACTCCCTGGTAGGTGTGTGGCTGCTGCGTTGATGCCCAACACAAACAGGTCGATTTGTCCACCAAAAGCCCTGATTTTTTTCATACTCGCCAACAGAAGAGCATAGGCAAAAAAAAAAGTCAGGTTGTTCTTCCTGGGATTGAAATGGCAAGGTTTGCCTGGCAGGCACTGTGTGGGTCAAACCCAAACTGCTGATACACCTCGGGAAGGCTCAGTCACTGCGTCCTGACAACACAGGCCCTAACGAGAAGGTTCACCGCAGCCTTTCCAGCCGACACGCGGGTGATGCAAAGGAAGCCGGTGGCAGCACGCTGTTATCTGGGTAGAGGATGTGCACGGTGACAAGCCCAGTAGCTTTTCTATCAAAAGACACCCATGTGTTTGTGAAAATACGTTTTTGGAGGATCAAAATATCAGGTGCTTATTTTAGTAGCAGAAAGCCCTGAAACACGCCAACTCTGGAATAAGCTGATTCTGAAAACTGACATATTCTGTATGATTATTCCACTATATGCCATCTGTCAGTAGCATATCCAAATATTTGTATATTTTGATTATCGTAACTGTTATGAGGATACTGAAACTCATAAATCATTTCTTTTTCAGCAGTCATTTTATTACTCTTCCATGGTTTAATAACGATGGTTTGCCTGTGCCTGCTCAGGCTCTGACAGAGAACAGAGTCACGGCTGTGGAAGTGACACCCTTCATACAAAAAACGTGTGGCCGGGGGATGCCTGAGCCCACGTCCCCTCCGGGTCTACACCAGCCCCCCACTCACTCCATCTCCTGTGGCTTCAGCCCATGTTGTACTTTCTTTCAACTCCATCCTGCCTTGTCAAGTGACTACGCTTAGATTGGCAAATGATATAATATGACTAATTATGTTTAATGCAGTTAATGTCTTATAATCAAAATAAAGAGTGGATTGCAAACAGATCCTTAAAGGGCACCAGGCACAGAATTGACACCGTATTTATTACCAATAGCATTGCTGAAGTGCTAACAGCTGCTGAGCTCCGGCAAGTGCGGCCCCTTTGCAGAGTTTTCCAGAAGAAGGGCTAAGTGCATCGGAAGCGCATTATCGCTGATAATAGTAATTAGTTCACTAGAGCTCAAAATGTTTGATAAAATATTATTAACATCCCGATTTTGCAACTCTGCAAACCCCGGTGGAGAGAAACAGCCTCTTCTGCTGAGAGGAGTCACTGCCGGCCGTGGGGATGGCCCTGGCCCTGGGTGCAAGGCTGCTGCCCCTCTTGTTGGACCACATTGCTCTCTCCAGCTGACTCCAGAAAGTAGAAGGGATGTCCCCTCCATATCTCTGCCTTCGTTTTCACAAGTGTTGGCAAAGAGACATCAGTAGACGGAGAAATGCGCCGAAGTGAAAGCAGATTTGAGTGTTAAGTTGTTGAAAAGCCATTGTTAAGCTAAAAAAGGAAACCACAAGCTTTAGAGGTTGACAGAACTCCTCTGTAAGGGACTCTTATTTTGCTGTGTACATTTGTTTTCTCTTGCTTACTAAAGGGATAAAGTGCAATCTTGGTTTCAGAGAGAGATGGCTGATTAATCTGTCTGCCAGGTACATATGGAAATAAATTAGCGAATGGTGCATCTGGGATTAAACTACTGCAGAGATGATAAATTATTGCCATCTTCCATGGCTGTATTACTGAAGCTTCAGTGGGTTCCCAGTACTCAGTTACTTGCTATTCACATGGTATGAGCGTGGCTGGTGGAATGCAAAGCCTCTGCATTTGAAGCAATTTTCTGTGATATGCTAGTTTGAGAACAGGTCTGGCCTGACTTATAAGGATATGCATTATACTTAGATTAAGTATAAGTGAAGAGATTCGGTTGTTCTGCTCTGCATGAAAATCTGCTGGTTTCTGAGGGTAGGAATGCCCAGGGAGGGGAAAGGCAGGGACCTGCAAGAGGTTTTTCCACTCTCTGCAGTCACCCCCTACCCTTTATCCCAAACAGCAGAGGGTTATCTATGCTAGCACAAAGTTGTGAGGGCCTGGAAGTGAGCATCTCCTGGCCTGAACCTCTCCCACACCCTTGGCTTGACCCAGATGTAGTTCCAGATTGCACAACTTCAGTTTATCTCTGAGATCAAGACTGAGATGAAACACCATGGGAGCAGGTGGCATTTGCATCGAATCCTGATACAGGCTTCTCAGCTGTGTCTCTGCTTCTGCCAAATTTTTCACATCCGTTTAAACTGATGTATAGCTGATGACTGGGCTGGCAGCTGAGACACTGGTGATGCCAACAGCAGGACGTGCAAGTGGAGTAAGTGTAACAGCAGACATGGGGTGCACTACGTTTCTGGAGGAAGAAAGGGTCATGCAGAAGTTCTCATCAAGGTTTCTGCATTATAATACTTAGCAAGATTATGGCTGTGTCCATAGTGCTTGTTTGGAGCTCTCTGTGGATCCACAGAGACCTGGTCTATAACTTTCTTCTCCATCCACGTACCTGGGTTTCATTTCAAAAGACACTGGGACAGCTGTGGGGATGGTACAAAAAATGGTGGCTGCAGTGGCTAAGCCAGGAGAGGTGATCCATGACAGCAGTAGAGAGTAACAAAAGTTCTTGTTCTGGTTTCCTTCTTTCCTGAGGTCTTTACTTGGGCTCTTAACACTTGCTGTGGGGTTGCCCTTCCCGAGTAAGGAGTTGAGGGAATAAAGGAACTCTGCGAACGGTCACAAAGAAGTCGAGGAGCGGGCAGGTGGAAGCAGCGTTGGACACAGAGGTGAATCAAAGATCAAGTTTTGCTGAACATGCCTTGTGTTTAAAAGCCTGTATTTTAGTTTGAGAGCGTATTGAAAGAGCAGCTCAGCTTGTCCTAGGGAAGGTAACAGCCATGGCACAGAGAAGCTGGATCCTGCGCCCACTGGCAAGTGTGGCTTGGAAGAGCTGCAGCTGAGCTTTCCTGGGGAGCCCACGGCCCAGCAGGTCGAGCTAATGTCTCCACACCAACCTCCCTGGCCCTGCCTGGGCCTGCCAGGTCTCCCGAAATCGGTCCCTGCACAGGTTGCTCTGCTGGGGATGGATCCTTATTATGTTTCCTTTGGGTGGAGATGTGCGGGATGGGACGTTTGCGGAGCTGGGAGCTGGCAGCGCGGGTTGTCCTTCAGATCCTGCTGGTGGCACTGGCAAGTGAACTTGAACCCATCACAGGGCACGGGCGGCCGTGGATTGAGTCCACCATGTCTTGAGGGGCAGTTACTGGGTGACTGTGCCCTCTGGTTTTCCTCTCCTAGTCACTTGTCGTGGCCCATGAGTCAAGCACAATTAGGACTAAGTGTTCATAATTGAATAATGCTAATGAGAACAACACACTTCGTGATGAGATGCACGGGTGGATGCCGGGCTGTGAATCCGAGCTAGGGAGGACTAGCTCTGTTCAATTAATCCAAACACAGAAATATTTACTAGAAATAGATTTATCTTCCAATGACTTTATTTGCAAATTTCGGTTAACAACAACAGTTTGCTCATAATATAATCATGTCAAGCAGCAAGTGGGACTTACTGTCGTTCTTGGCCTTTCCCATGGAGTGTTTGGAGCAGAATGCGGAGTGAGTCAAAGGAAGCACCAGCTGATGGATGAACAGATTGCGGCACAGTCATCTATTCTACTGCGCACTTCCAGGGAAACCCCTGCAAATTAGACGTGTGGTTTTTAAATGTACAGAGAAAACTAAAGAAATTACATTAGGAGTGAAAAATCAGATGGAAATGTCTATTCCTGTCTCGTAAACAGTTCAGGAATAACTTCCTCTGAAATATTCTGCTTTAAGCATGCATTTAATTTGTCCTCTGGGAGCAAAATAAAGTTGCCGAGGGAAAACATTCTAATAATGATTTATGTAAATTTATTTGAACAAAGCAATGATGTAGTTGCCTATAGCAAATTGTTGGGAATGTGAAGTGGTATTTACGAGCTGCTTCTCTCTATATGAATACAATAGATGATAGGAGATGCTACATAAAGGAAACATAATTGTACGTTCAAAATGGAGTCTGATGCCATGTTTAGTGAGCAGGAAAGCCAGTTGAACAGATTGCTGAGTGTCTGATAAAATAATCTCCAGCTTGATTCTTCCTAGGCTATTTATAGCATGCATTTAATTTAAAATTTAGATATGTGCCACAGATGACCGTAACGGTCATCCCAGGGCCATGTATGACAATACTAATTGTTTGCCTCACATCGCACATATGTAAAAATCTCCAGTTGCTTTACAAGAAGAAATTCAGGCTCTGTATCCGAAAAATATGTATGAAAAAAAAGAAAAAGGAAAACAATTGTAGTCCCCAGCTGCTATGAGCGTATGGGGCCAAATTTATCCCGTCTGTTGAAGGTTATAGAGTTCCGCCAGGGATGACTTTGATCCCGTATGTCTAGCAAAGTGGAACCAGTATGTCAATATAAGACATCCTGCTACTTCTGATGTCTCCCTATAAAACGACATCATTCAGAGTGGCTTGAATTTCCCGAGTGCCCATGTCACAAATGTGATCAAGAGGGGTATTTCAAAAGTGTTCTGATTCTTGCTACGTTCACATTAAAGCAGTGAACGATAAATTGGCTTCTTTGTCAATGAGAGCTTAAACCTGGGAGTTGCTGGTATAAGCGAGTGCGCATCGGCCCCAGGCACAGAAGACCAAGGGCCATTTGAAGCATTTTAACAAAACACTGCAGGACAGAGAGCTGTTTGTGCATTCAGGTAACGCAAAGTATGTTTCACTTGAAAAGCTTTTTTCAAATCAGGAATGAAAATGGCATGTAGGAATAATAGGGTTATTTGCTGTATTTGCTTTGGCGTACTAAGGCTTCTCTAGATAGATGGGGATGGCCTAACCCACCAAGTTTGTATTCAGCTCCAGTCACGTACAAGTTTAAGAGATATTTGAATCCCTGGCTTTGAACAGGGCTGGTTTCCTAGTCCCCAGAAGCTACTGTCTTGAGGATGTCAGGCACTTGTAAAGTAAATTCAGGTGAGCACCGTGTGACGAAACGCACATCTGGCTATTGCATGAGAGCTGAAAAGTCTGCATGTGCAGAATTGTGCCCGTGGGAACCTTAGATTCAAGTAAAACAGTGCTCTGTCATCTGATTATGGTTTGGGTGACATTTTTTGCAGAGTTAAGTGCCTCCTGGTTTGTTCTGGACTAGCACTAAGTGCCTAGTGTAGGAAAGCTAAGGCTGCTGCTCAGGACTTCACTGGTGGCAACACAACGGTCTGTCCAGCATCAGGTGGGCGTCTGAAAGGCATTAATAAACAGAAAGGAACTCTCTTTGGTCTCATCCTTACACGAAACCATGTAAGCCTTTTGAGCCCTTCGTATGTATCCGAGTGAGATTAGGAAAATCATATAAATGCTGGCATGATGAACCTGCAAGTGGGAATCTCCAACCAAGCTGGTCTTTGTTTCCAGTGATGTTGCATTGGACTATAGGAAAGGCAGATCTTGGTAAACACTGTTCCATAGCGCAGCCGACATATTTTTACATAAAACGGTCCTGGATTGTGGAGTTTAAAATTTGACTAATTTATAATCAAATTACTTAGTGCCTGTTCAGTATAGAGTGCCTTATAAAGAGGGTTTTGTATGGCTGTGAGCAGAGCCAGCCCTTGCTGGTAAAGCATAAGGAACTGTTAGCCCAGGGTGAAGGGGTATAAAGGTACATCAGACTCAACACATAAGCAGCAACTGGAAGATCATCTATTTTGCTCTATTTATTCCTTTGTGACCACTCTCTCCTGCCTGGGGCTTTCTCGTCTGCACACTCTGCATTACTTATGGACTGCCAGGCCAAATCTCCGAGGATATCTTAGAAAGCATGACAGGTTCACTTTCAGTGTTGATCAGTGCTGGTTTGCCCTCCAAAATAGATCATAGCCCCTGGAAACTGTGGTGAACCCATATGTGCCTTTCGCTTTGCTCTTTGGGAAGCCATTCTTTTGCCACAATGGATCAAAGCCAGGAGATCACCAAGTCAGTGAGACAGCACATCTTCCTTCAGAAATCCTAGAATCATAGAATGGTTAGAGTTGGAAGGGAGCTTAAAGATCATGTAATTCCAACTCCCCTGCCCTGGGCAGGGACACCTCCCACCAGACCAGGTTGCTCAAAGCCCCATCCAGCCTGGCCTTGAACACTCCCAGGGATGGGGCATCCACAGCTTCTCTGGGCAACCTGTTCCAGTGTCTCACCACCCTCACAGGAAAGAATTTCTTTCTGGTATCTAATCTAAATCTCCTCTCTTTCAGTTTAAAACCATTACCCCTTGTTCTGTCACTCCACTCCCTGACAAAGAGTCCCTCTCCAACTCTCCTGTAGCTCCCTTCAGACACTGGAAGGCTGCTCTAAGGTCTCCCTGGAGCCTTCTCTTCTCCAGGCTGAATAAGCCCAGCTCTCTCAGCCTGTCTTCATAGGAGAGGAGCTCCAGCCCTCTGATCATCTTCGTCACCTTCTGCTGGACCCGTTCCAACAGGTCCATGTCCTTTCTATGTTGAGACGCCAGGGCTGGACACAGCACTCCAGGTGGGGTCTCATGAGTGCAGAGTAGAGGGATAGAATCACCTCCCGTCACCTGCTGGTCATGCTCCTTTTGATAATGGGTGGTTAATTTTAATAGCGCACCTATTTATTGTGCTGGGTTTTAGCTAACACTGTCTATTACATGTAATGAGCTAAACTGGGACACCTCTATCACTTGAGGGTGCTACAACTACAAGGAGGGTTTCAGAAGAAGTTCTTGATCTGTCAGTAGCAGCTGTAGGTCAGGCGTCTTCAGCTGAGATAAAAGCTTTGTTTGCTTAACAGGATCGAATTTTCCTCAAAGAAATAATTGAAACAATAGGAGAATCACCCAAACCCGTGCTGCACATTAGCAGATGAGCTGTTTGGAAATCGATCCATTTGGAAAGGGAATAATGTGCAGATTGGTCAATGTAATGATGGTATTGGATGATAAAGTAGAAGCAGGGGTGGAGAAAGCTTGTGAGGGATATAGTGTCACCTAAAAGCTTTGCACAAGTGCTTTTATTACCCTGAATCAGCTTGGCTTTGCTCTGACACTTAGCTGTTTGCAAAAGAATTATACCTGCTTCTGAGATAAATACATTTGACAGTGAACTCTTAACCCCTCTTTCGCAGGCCCCTTCTGGGTAGTAGCCACGGAGAGCGAGATGCCTTCAGTTTTTCTGAATACGGACTTAGACAAAATGGGGTGCAAAACTATGGTACATAATTTTCTAGTGAGCAGAACGCTTCAGGAAAATTACAGTCATTATTGAATGTAATGAAACCTGACAAATTAGAGTTTCACAGGCCCTCCTTGAGATTAGAGCGATCCATTAAACATGCTCTCTGACTGCTAAATGGCATTGTCCCGTTTCACCATAAGAACTTGAGAAATCCTGAGGTAACTCTGGCTAACAGCTGATTGAAAGCACCCAATCAAGAGCTCTTTAAAGTAAGAGGAAAAATTATCCTGATTAGCAGTATTTCCAAGAAGGTCCTCTCTGTGTAGGCTGTAAATTGTGTTAGAAGCATTTGAGTATTGCAGGGAAGACCAAATTTGACACTTGAAGTGGCCACAAAGTAATGTACAAAGTGGAGTGATCAAGAGAAGAACATTTTGTTGGTTGTGGTGGGAAAATTGAATTACTCTCAGTTGCATAGCTATTCAGAATATGTACATTAAAGTGAATTATACTCAGTTTAAAAGAAGAGCAAGCAAACATGAAGAGCAGAAAAAGCCCCAAATCCTTCTTGCTTCATGATTTACGTCTTAAGAATGTTTTCACAGGGAATGGCATAGCACCATGGTCATGAATACCTCATCCATTATGCTAAGACATCCCAGTGATGCAAACTAAATCAATACAATAGTATTCCTTAAAATGATTGCTTTTTCCTTGACTGATTGTGCATTAAAAGCAACCTTTAAATGACGGCCATTAGCACCTGAGACCTGGTCACTGGCGCTGACTGAGATGAATTGCAAAGGGTCAGTGTGATAGTTAGGGTTGGTACAATCCTTCTGAATTGCTCAACAGACTCAATGAGAGCATCTGTAAGTCACCAGTATGGGATTCTGTCCTGTGGAAGAGGTAGGACATGGATATACTCTAGTGCCTGGTCCTTCAGGGCACTAAGACTATGTTTTTGACAATTTTTATAGGCGCAAACAAAAGAGGGAGTAAAGTGGCTGTCAGCAAGTGTAGTAGGCTGCCCAGAGAGGTGGTGGAGTCTCGTCTCTGGAGACATTCCAAACCTGCCTGGACAAGTTCCTGTGCAACCTGCTCTAGGAGGACCTGCTTTGGCAGGGGGGTTGGACAAGATGATCTCCAGAGGTCCCTTCCAAGCCCATAGCATTCTGTGATTCTGTGAGTCTTTCCATTAGTAAACTGTCTAAAAATCCAAATCCAGTAAATTCAAATCTAAGCCCAGTAAGTAGCACATGTGCACGGGAGTGATGCAACTGCAGTTTAGTTTTGCTTGCTCTGTCTCTTGGTCTCTCCCATCGCCCGTCCCACATTCCAGTTTGGGAGGTGCTACATGCTGCTGGGCACAGTTTGCAACATCTTTCTGAGGCTTCCAATGCAATGATGCGTGATGCTGAAATGCAATAAAAATTAAAATCTGGAATAATGGCAAGCATTAATAGATATTTCTGTAGTTCTGAGGCAAAGTTTTAAATGAAATTCTAAATGTCAAATTAAAAGAGCCACATGACTGCAATTTAATGCTGGGAGCTGTCTAGCCTGGTACTGTCATCTCATTTCCTGACATCCTCAGTGACTAAAGCTGATCCAGAAGACTGATTTGTGGTATTTTTCCAAGATCGCTCCTTAAAAATGGCCCAGTTAGTGGTGTTTCGGGTGGTGTTTCAGCCAGAGCAACGGGCACTGGTAGATTGCCATCATGACAAATGAAGAAAAGTTGAAGCAAGAAGCATTGAAAGGTTGGAAAGGAAAACAAGCACTTGAAATACAAAAAAGATTCCCATAATCTTACCTCTGCCTAGAAGAAGGAGTCTGTCGGCACGGCTGATGTGGTACAGAGCAGAACATGATGAACGTGAGCACAATCCCAGAGAAGTTCAGTTTGTTTCCCCCTAATCTAACTGCTTGCAAGCCCTCGCGGTGCCCATCCCTGTAAGATCTGAGCTGTATTTGACATTGTTGTTCAGGGCTGGCAGCTCATGCCTGCTATCGAGAGCAGATCTTTCAGGAAGATCTCTGTGGCTATGATGTAGCTTTTACATAAGAATATTTACGGTAGCTCCTTACATCTATCCTCTTTCCAAAGATAAAGCACTTGAGTGCACACTGAATCCCTGCTACTTTCTCATCTCCCTGACGTTTGTTATAAACTGAGAAGCCAAGGTTTTTAAAAGCTATTTAGATGGTTTGTGCTGTAACTTTCTCTAATAGATATATTCCTATCGATTGCAATGGAGCACACAGAGTAGAACAGAACAGATCAATTGAAAAGTAAAGTTAAGACAGCAAGTACACTTCTTTTCCACTTACCTTAATGGAAATGGTTACGGCTGGATCTATCCCAGGTGTAATGCTGCTGAAGTCAATGGAGTTGTACCAGCGATGAATTTGGCTCCTAGTGTTTTGTTTTGACCTTTTCAGAAGGTTGCTCTGCAGGAGCGAAACTATTAAACCCAGCCAGTGATACCTTAAGTCAAAATACAGAAAAGGCAAAGTTAGAGTGCACAGCACCTTTTTCATTAAAGAGCAGGCCTGACTTTTATAGAGTGAGGGTGAGAGAATTGATTCCAGATAAGTGCTAAACTTAGTTTCAGGTTTCCTTGGTGAATAACAATCCCAGGTTGGCCTGAGACTTGGACATCTCTGCATTCACACGTGGCTGTCTGGAAGGAGCTGCGTGGTCTTTCTGTGCATCGGGATGATTTTGAGTTGGATGTTGGTTCCTGCAGACATGCTGTTTATCTACTCACCAAAGATCCACGTGAACCAAGGGCACATACTAACGGTTCGGGTGTCCTGAAGTTGCCTGGCAGTGCTCCATGGGATGACCTTTATTAGCAGGTATTTTTGGATTTCAGTAGACAACACAGATTCTTCACGTACTGCAATTGCCTCTGGAGGGGAGGGCATTAGCACCATGGCTTTGGAGCGTTTTCAGCCTCCAGCCACTGTGTTTTACACCACTGGATGCACTCATCCAGGCCAGGAGGTAGCAGCATGTTTTATGGCTGCTGGCAGGCAGCGCTGCAGCTGAGAAGTGATCCTTGGTGTTGGCACCCTCTCCCTCCCGCTGCCATGGCCTTCCATCTCCGCTGAAGTTTCCAGTGATGCTACGCGCAATGGGGACAGAGACTTTGCTAACGAGAAGGGAGACAAACGCAAAAGCTCTGGGGAGGTGAGTGGCCAGAGATGTGCCACGCTGCCCCACCACCTTGAACCAGAGGTGATGCTGGACGGACAGCCCTGGGATGGCTGTCTGTGTGCTCCTACCCCTCTTCTCACAGCTTCTATCCTCTCTTTCTCCATGTCCAGGCCTCCCCAGCCCTTTCCTTATATGGGCTCCTTCCTTCCTCCCCAAAAAGCTCCTCCATGGCTTTGTTTAAGAAATTGTTGGCACCAGCCTGGCATCAGTCTGCTCATGCAGGGTGCTGCTCTCCTCAACCCTAACATGGGCTGGCATCTTTTTGGGGTGTCAGGTCTCATCCCACACTGCCTGGCTCAAATGGACTAGAGCCTCCCCTTCCCCTTAGCTACTTGCATAGTAAATACACTGATTCACCACAGCTCATGATTTTCCTGGTGTAGGAGGGAGGAGGAGTAGGTCTAAAGACTCCTTGAGTCACTGGCACCTACTTACATCCTCTGTGTGTAGGTGAGGTGAGAGGATTTCAACGCTCAGAATAAGATACAAGACTCTCCATGTTAATGAGAGGCTTTACTTTTAATATTGCTCATTGTTTTCCGTGCTGAAGTTTTGGTTCTCTTTCAAAGTCAAATACAACCTCAGATTCTTCATCTGCCCTGTTCCTTGCACCTCATAATTCCTTTACTGGGTGAGGCTTGAGTCCTTGTCCCAGCAGAGGGTTCAGAGCAGAAGACCATGGAGCAGTCTCCCACAGCAAGGGCTTCCTTACTTCTGTGGAGTCTACTGCACTGTGTTTACTAGTTTCTTCTGAAGTGTTATCATAAATAATTAAAGCTAAACTGTGCTTGTTAAATAAATGAGGAATGCACATGTTCAGATGCATTATCTATGCTTTAATTACACTCATTTGTTGAGGCCCCCTCCCCTAAGGAGACAGAAGCCTTCTGCCTGAACAGAGGGCTGCAGGACCCAGGGTGAAGTACGAGGCCCTCACTCGTTTCCCCAAGAATTTTTAAAACACATTTTTAGCATAGTGGTGAACATCATGCGTTGTGGTGAGATTATATTCCTGGAGGCAGGTGCCTTCCTCTCACTATGGGATTTAAAAACATTTCATGAGGTGAAACCTTTACAGAGGGAGTTTCTTGCATCCAGGCTGCTGCTCAGCATGCACAGGACAACCAGGCGAAGCCCAGTGTCTCCCGTGTTTACAGCCACAGCGGTTTTTGCTGAGCACTTTGCAGATGTCCACTGCCCATGTGTCCCTGTAAACCTCCTGGGGTTCCCTGATGTGCTCCCTGTGCTGCTTCCTGCATATAAGTCTTGGATTGTTTTAATTTCTCCTGGACCGAGAGCAGCCCTGAGAAGAGGGACTTGGGGGTGTCAGTTGATGAGAAGCTCAACATGAGCCAACAATGTGCGCCCAGAAAGCCAGCCATATCCTGCATCAAAAGAAGCATGGGCAGTGGGTTGAGTAAGGTGGTTTTCCCCCTCTACTCCACTCTGGTGAGACCCCACCTGGAGTGCTGTGTCCAGCTCTGGGGACCCCAACGTACAAGCACACACACCATGTCCAGAGGAGGGCCACAAAGATGATCAGGGAGCTGGAACACCTATCTTAGGAAGACAGGCTGAGAGAGTTGGGGTTACTCAGCCTGGAGAAGAGAAGGCTCTGACGAGACCTTATAGTCCCCTTCAGTACCTAAAGGGGCTACAGGAATGATGGAGAGGGACTCTTTATCAGAGAGTATAGTGATAGGATGAGGGGTAATGGTTTTAAACTGGGAGGGGAGATTTAGGTTAGATATTAGGAAGTAATTCTTTATTGTGAGGGTGGTGAAACTGAAAACAGGTTGCCCAAAGTAGTTGTGGATGCCCCTTCCCTGGAGGTGTTCAACACCAGGTTGGATGGGGGCTTTGAGCAACCTGGTCTAGTGGATGGTGTCCCTGCCAAGGGCAGGGGGGTTGGAACTGGATCATAAAATAATAGAATGGTTAGAGTTGGAAGAGACCTTAAAGATCATGGAGTCCAAATCCCCCGTGATCTTTAATGATCTTTAAAGTCTTCCTTCCAACCCAAACCATTCTGTGATCCCTACAATCTTCTAATGTGCTTATAGTCCTTCTGTGCTTACTTAACACATACAGCCCAATGCACACGCTGCATTTGACTGAGTCAGACCCCCTAAGTTGCCTCTGCACATCTGTAAGCACATGGGGCCCCTCAGGGTTCACCAATCTCTGGGCGGTAGCATCTCTTTCAGAAAGCGATCTGACTTCATCTTAAAACTGGTTTTAAAACTAATTGCTGCATGGACTCTCACAGCCATCCTGATTAGTGATTTAAAACTTCTGGACTCAGTAACTCTATCTTCATTAGGAAGATCTGTTTTTATAATAATCATCTCTAAAGAGGACCTGGGGGATTATTAAGAGATGGCATTCATCATCAGTAAAAATACCATGAAGAAATTTCCTAGACAAATGTTGATGT
Organism: Nycticryphes semicollaris; assembly: GCA_013400055.1. Classification (NCBI taxonomy): domain Eukaryota; kingdom Metazoa; phylum Chordata; class Aves; order Charadriiformes; family Rostratulidae; genus Nycticryphes; species Nycticryphes semicollaris. The sequence continues at coordinate 414,589 of VXBJ01003887.1, read as the reverse complement.
CCTGGGTGATGATAAATTTTTTCCACAAGGAAACAGAATTTTATTTGAAAAGCGTAATTATCTTAATAATTATCTTGAAAGCTAAATTGAATTTTAAGGCTTAGTCTGTGATTTAAGCCTTGGTCAATGATTTCTAGGTGGTTGACACCTTCAGGGCTGAGCGGCTGGGAAAGGCAAAGGCTGGTTGTTTGGGAAAAAAACTTAAACAAAAACCAACAGAAAAAAGGGTGGCATGGAAGAGAAGTAGTAGCACCATTGGTAAGGAAAGGCTTTGGTAGGATCTGGCGTTGAGGAAGTAAGTAGGCTAAGTTGGAGAGAAGTGGACTCAGGCAACAGAAACGAACTTCAGGGCTTGGGGGATGAATACTAGGAGAATATGGCAGATGGGAAACAAAGGATTTTTGGCTTTGTGTCTGTTGGATTGGGGTTTTTTTTTCTAATTAGGAGGGTTATAGAAGAGGCTAGCAGCTAGAAGATCTGCTAGACAACCAAGTGATGGCTCAGTAATCAGCAAGAGGACTCACTGGTGGCAGGAGTGAGGCTGGTAGCTGGAAGTGCTGGTAGGTTTAGAAGAGATGGGCAGAGCAAGAAAATGAGCAAAAAGAACCAGTGGTTGCTGAATTTCTGGAGGTTTTTGAACTCTATAGAAACCAGATTTGGTGTAAATCAAAAGCAAAAACAATACACTGGCACAAGGCAGCTATAAGATCAGAGTCAAGTGTCCATCCCTACCGTCACCAGAGGAACACAGATGTCCCTAGATACTTCTCAAAGCATCTGAAATGGTTTTTCTGAAAGACTTTTGTTTTCACAGAGGACATGGTTATGGAGAAAGAAGGAATGAATTAATTTGGGTTTGGTGTTTGGTTTTTTTCTGTACCTCAGCTTTGCCTTCTAATGTTTATTTTGGTTACTGTGGCTTCTGAGGCTTTTTAAATTAGTGTTTTTCTTAAACAGAGTGCCTGTGAACAGTCCAGAATCTCATGTCCAAGGCTGCAGAAAATTATATTTTACTGAAAAGGATTGGGAAAAGAAATTTTCTCTGAGGAGATAAGTTTTTGAATTATTGTTTGTATCTGCATCTAGAAGAAAGGAAATGAATATTTCTTATGGCAGCTGAGACATGGTCATGAGGAAAAGGAAGCCATTATTAATTAATCATCAATTATTATTTTAATATTTATGTAGCACTGTGTGACTGGTGCCCCACGGGGAAAGAGGATCATCTCTCTGCTTGAGGAGCCTACATTCTAAATTTAACCATGGTGAGGGCTGCTCCTGGCAGAGGATGTATTTTCATCGTTCCCTGCTCTGCCTCAGCTTTTCAGCTGAATCCCGTTTTAATTCCCCATCCCCGACAGAGGGGAAGCCTGTGCTAAGCAGGAATGGCGAGATCAGAGTCTAAAAGAACACAATCAATGCAGTAAACAGAGAGGCAGGATTAGAGGCCTGCTCTCGGAGCTGGATCTTGCAATCCTTACCCAGAATTGCAATAATGTAAATAAAACCTTTCCAAGAACAAAGAGTGCGGGATTTGCTGCCAATTTGGAAAGACCTGCCCATCCTGGGCCCTCAGTCTGGCTTCCAAGCAAAGTTGGGGGTTTTTTTTCAAAGTCTTTAAATTGACACAGTTACTGGTGAGACCTGGCCAGCACAGGAGTGGTGGCAGCAGTACCAGGATGTTTCTGGTATGGATGTGTGCCCTGACCTTACCTCTTGCTGAAGTCCCATTCCTGTTTCTGTACTTTGAAGCGGTTGTTTCTTGATGCTGTTCCTGCACCTGACACTACGCTGAGCTGGCGGTGGTCAGCAGGGTAACGAACGCCAAGAGATGTATTCTCATAAAACCCGTATATTCAGTTCCTGGTAATTAGCTGATACACCACAAGGCTTGTGCTGTAAGGAGGTGGTTCCATGAAGTGTCAGACTGAACTCTTTGATTTGAAGAATACGTATACGTGGCAGCCCACTTGAAGTAGAGCATGTTTGAAAGGGCAACTGAAAATGTGTAAGAGAGAGAGAAAACAGTGTTTATGTAAAGTGCCTCTCATTGTCAAAGCATGGTGGAGTGGCTAGAACAGAAAATGGGAGTGAAACAGTCTAGGGTCTATTTTTGGCTCCAGCGTATCTGTACTGAAGTCAAATTAATTGGAACTAAATACAGAGATCTCTCCTTATATAGGATTTTTGATCCACTTTCAGAACTCTCTAACAGGGATGTGCTATTTTCTTTTTCCAGGGGATGATCTAAAAGCATGGCAGGAAGTTGCTGCATTTTGTATTAATGTATGCAATATTTTTCTGTAAGCATCTGAGTTAACATCAGACATATGACTTCTGTGCTGGGAGGGATGAATCTGTGGAAATCTATAGCTATTGCCAGATGCCAGTCTTGATCAGAAATCTGTTGGCTTCACTGAAATTTTTCAGATATTTTCCCCTGTCAAGTGACCTATTTAAATGGAAGAAATACAGTCTAACAGTCTTTCAGAAGTTTCTGGGCAGGCAGAGAATCCCTCTTCTGCACTGTTGGAGCCCAGGACAAAAAGACAAGTTTTCATTTATTGGTACATTTTTCCTTTATTTAACTAAAAATTAGTATTTTGAATATGACCTTTGCTTGTTAAAAAAAAGATTTTTTAAGAAACCCAACCACACCAATCGTTGTCTCCAGGGGCATGCCTGCGGGGTGCTCTATAAAGTTACCCTAGTGCTGTGTGAGGGTATCTCAGTGAATTCCAGAGGAGCTCACTCTCAAAGTTCAGCCACCTGAACCATGAGTTTATCTTTGAGCAAGGCTGGGGACATTGCTTGCAGGATGTGTACACGAGAGGAGGTTGGGATTCCAAATCTAGACAATTGCTCATACATACTCCCAAGAGTGGAGCCTGGCTAATAGTTACGGAGAAGAGACACTCTAAGACGGGAAAGGGACTCTGCAGAGACACGATTTGGCAATGGTTTCATCCTCTGGACTGGCTCGGGCCTCCATGGCGCTGAGCGTGCTGTCTCAGTCTGTGCAGAGACTCCGCACGTTCCTTTTGGGCATTGGTACCTCCTGGGAGGAGGACCTGAGCCAATACTTGCAATGCACAGTCCTTAAATAATTCACAGAAGATGCTGTATAGCAGACTGTGTTACTGTCTTGTCCACCTGAGTTAGAAATGAAAAGTTGAAATTTGGTTTTCTGCATTGCTGTCTCCTGCCGGCCGCAGAGCTGGACGTCTCAGGCCTAACAGAGGGTTTGGCCGTGCTGGTTTGTGTAACGGGTGAGGGCCCAATATACTTGGGATCACACTCATTTCTGTGCAGGACGTTGCCCCTTGGCAAGACAAGCATCTTGTAAGATGAATATCCCACTATCACTGTCTTTCCCTCTCATGGGTACCCAGTGGCGGTGGGGAGAGACAGGTAAACCTTTAGGCAGGGCTTTAAGGGAACAATTTTGAAAGTACCTGAAGGCTTTAGCAATGCTAACTTCACTGAAAGTCAATTAAAAGTCAGTGAGACTTGGGCTCTTAAATCTTCCCAGCGCTTTTCTTACAAGTTACCATCAGTACTTGAAAATCTAATCTATTGGCTGTGCCTCCATTGCAGCATCCATCTGAGGATCTCTAATCAAAGCTGTAAATATCTGTAAATCTGTAATACTGTATGAATTCTCTATATTGACTAGAGTTTTGGGATGTTTACTGTATGAGTATATTGATTTAGGTTAATAGGAAAAATAACCCAGTCAGTAATAAAAGCTGATGATAAATCACTTTTCCAGGAGCGCGGCGCGGGCGGGCGACAGGCTGGAAGGATCCATCAGGCAAAGGCCAGCAGGTCAGCGTGAGTGGCTTGTGTGGCCAGTCCTTCCCTCACCACAGCAAGGAAGACTTGCTTAGGGGAGACCAGGAATGGAATTCTCGGGACCCTGGGAATGACTCAGCCGTCGGGTGGCACAAGATACACGTGCCTCCTCTTTGCCTTGCTGTTAAGTGAGAACTTGGCTTTCTGAGGACTGCCATTATCGCTGTCACGAGCCTCTGACAGAAGCCTGGAGGAGTTGTCGCAGTCGGTTGGATAAGCAGGGGTCAGGCTCAGGGTGCTCTTCTCAGGTCTGCCATTGATGGTGGGAGCAGCTGCAGGATCGTAACCTGGAAAGAGGGAAGTGTGATGCCTCTCACCCGAGGAAGGTGCAGTCGGAACAGCAGAGGTATCACAGACTGCAGCGCGCTTCACCTCCATCGTGGAGGAAAACAGCCGTGGGTTATCCCATGCAACAGCTGGTATGGATCTGAACCATTTTGCCTGAAGCCGTCCTGTAGAGTGCAGGGAAAAATATTAGGGATCTGCAGGAAAAGCCAGGCTGCCTGACGCGGATATAATGTTAGGCTTAGGCGCAAGACCAGGAGTGGTAGAATTTGTAACCAGAGTATGTTTTTTCTGGTCAAGATCCTTGAAATATAACTCACATTTTTCTAACTTGGGTTCTTGTCCTTGTGGTTTATAAAGCAAAAGAGGGTTTTTTTCCCCTGTTAATTTCCTGAAGCACAGTGTATTGGTTTCTTGCTTTAAATAAAGCTCCTGCTCTATTTTTGAGTAACATAATGAGTAAAAAATGACTTTATCCATCCTGGTGGCAGGACAGCAATTTGTTACGCCGCCAGCTGGAGGACCTGGATCAGAAACAAATTTGGGTTCCCAGGCTCCACGCCAGAAAAGCCGAGACATATTTTTGAGGTGATGTACTCGGACTCTAGGGGGAGATTGTTGACTGAACTGAGTTACTTTCAAAAACATCCTGCCAGCTGAGACGCAAAACACTGCTGGTCTTTGCCTCCATTTGGATAGGTCTCCTGCCCAGCACTGTCAGGAGGTGCTCCCAGGAGCTGGAAATGCAGGTGAAGAATTCAGGATACTTTGAGCAGGTAGTAACTTTCTGCATGAATGTTCACCCTTGTTTATCAGTTGTTATTGTTACTGCATCCATCCAAGCAGGAGGAAGCTGTGTATAATGATGTGTGCAGGTTGTTGGAGAGGGGATTGCCCTTTTCACATGGGGCCAGAGCTGAAACTTGAGTACAAGATGAAGCAAGGCTGTCCCTTCCCATATCACCACCCTGGCCTCAGCCTAGCCCCACGCCACTCTTTGGAAGCACTCTCTGTCCCTTCCTCATAGCCCTTCCCACCATGTTCCATGGTCCTTCCTCACCTCGCCAACCATTTCCACCTTGGCCCATGCTCCCGCTGTCCTCGGCAGGTGCCGGGTGTGAGCCAGAGGCTGGAACTTGCACTGGAGCATTCTCAAGGAGTTTGGTGACTCCGAAGCCACAGCTTCTTTAAAGGGCTGAACCTACACAGGGCCTGATCCATTACGGACTGTGTCTGTATGAGGCATCATCTTCCAGCTGCTGTTCTCTCCATGGCCAATATAGATACCATCAGCTGGAATGATCCGCTTCCACATTTTGTATGGACACAGTAAGTGCTTGGAAAACCTCCAGGTACTTCAAGTGAGACTATAAAGGGAAAACTACAGAGTGAGACTACAGGCAAAACCATGTTGTTTTACTGAAAAAGAACACCCTTTTCCCCTGTCTGGGTATATACAACATTGATAATTATGACTGTATGATTGGAAGTTCATTGATAGGCATGTTTATGTATTATGCTTTATTGTTTTGTATTATGTTATATTGTTTACATATACCTATAGTTACTTCAAAGAATGAAACACAGAATTAACTGTATCAGTAGCACTCTGAACAGCAGAAAGGCACTATTAAATCAAGAGGAGTCTGCACAGACATGAGTCACTTGTCCTAGATAGATGACAATTATCATAATACAAGACATAGGGTTTTTTCAGTAAAGCTATCAGGTGGCAGGTTTAAAGCAAAGGAAGACATTTTTTCCATGCAGTCAATAGTTACAACACGTAACTCCTTTCTACAGACTGTTGTTGGTGCTAAAGCCTGTATGAACCTTTTTTAGACAAGCCGATAGAAGAAAAAAATATCTTTGGGTTTATAGCATGCTACAGCACCTGATCACATCTTTAGTTGAAACTGTTTAAGCAGCAGGTCTCTGGAAGAACAGGAGGACACTGCAGAACATCACTCCGGTGTGTGTGTCCTTCTCTTCCTTAGGATGTGGCTGGAACCAGGATGTAGGTGAGAAGAGCTTCGGTCTGACTGGCTTCTTCGACTCTTACGGTACGGGTGAAACAGAGTTATATGACAGGAACATAAAAGGAGAAATAAAGCTAGAGGGTTGTGTGCTGATTTATTTAGCACTGGCCTAAATCCAAGGGTGCAATGAAATGGTGCACGAGAGCCACAGTACATTGGGGTACCCGCGAGCAGCTTCGGCCCACCTCCCTAAGGACCAGTATCACACTTCCTACTCCATAAGGCAAGCACAGGCATAAATTTCCATCTGGCCACTTTCAAGATCTTATTCCATCTGCCTCATCTATGTAAGAATAAACTCTGCTCAAGTGGAACCCGTTAGCTTCAGTAAGGACCCCCTTTGGGTACCTGACTGCTAAAATCCCAGTCTTGAAGAGACTTGAGCATGTACTTGCCATGGTGTGGGTGCACACAGCCTCCTTGCACACATGTGCTTGCTCACTCCCAGAGATCAGCTGCTTGTCAGGTGCCATTCTGCATGTCCCAAGGGGTTTGTAGACACCAAGTCAGTGTGTACAGATGCGTTAGGAAAGCCATCAACAAGATCCAATAAAAGTACGCAGTCCTTCTCCAAATCCAGTGGTGTGCAGCTAAGTGGCCAAATTTGCTTATTGTCCTCTTGCTTCCCTGTTTTGAACTTGGCTGCTAAGCATTTTGATGCAGACAGTTGCTCTTCCTTCACTTTCTCTGTACCTTATACCACAGGATGTTCATCCATAGCTGGAGAGAATATGCCAGGATTATCTTCTCAGACCAGCTCGTGTGCCAGGGACCCTCCCCATGCTGGATTTGTGGGGAGCATCCAGACGGAGCATCTTCAGGCCCAGTTGCACTCCCAGGCTTGCACCTGTGGGGAGGAGGGGATGGGAAAAGTGACCCAAAACCAGCCAGTGGGGTATTCCATCCTGCCTGCATCATGCTCAGTATAGAACCTAAGGGATCAAAGGGGTCAGGCTCTTTCTTCAATGGCCAGTGTCCAAGGAGGACTCTGTCTGTTCATCTGCCTTTAATCCAGATCTGTGCATTCCTGAGTCCGGATCTGGAATCCAGTTCCTGTCCATCACTGAGTCCAGCCTGGGATCATCATCCTGGGAGCTCGATCAGATTTTGTATATATTTAATTATTTTCTTATTTTTAATATTATCTTTTATTTTTATGATTAATGTTTCACGAAATAGTTTTAGTTTTCTTTTCGACCCGTAACTCTGTCTCCCTTATCTTCTGTCCTTTCTCTTTTTGGGATGGGAGAGGGGGTTCAAAGAGAGCATCTGTCACTGGTTTAGTGGTCAGCCCAGCCCAAACCAGGACAGGGACCTTCAACAAGAGGGGTGGCGTTGGCCAGCCAAGGGATCCACTGGCAGTTGCAGCCAAGTTTTGGCTTTGTTGCAGGCAGTTAAAAGCCCCTACCGTCAGTTTGTTTGCTCATCCTCCCCCAGATTTGGCATTCCTCTGATTCTGTAGCCAAGCGGAGGTTGTTTTTATTTGGACCGAATCGTGCCTTGGGGGCCAAACTGACATCACTGCTGGGCTTCATTAGGGTAATGAGGAGCAGGGTGTGGGGAGCCCGGCTGCAGGAAGCACCTGGGTTTCCCACCGCTGAACTGGGAGGTGAACTCTGCTCGCCAGACAGGTTAGTGGGGTCCGGTCTGCGACGGGGCTTCAAAGCAGCCCTTTGCCAACACCCTTCAGCTACGGGAGGCTCAGGAATCTCGTCAGGTGGAGAGCTTTTTGATAAGTTAAGACTTGCATGCTATGCGGCGTAGGCTGTTCCGTTGCTGTCTTCTTGTGGTTGTCGGGGGATTTGGTGGGGGGAAAGGGGTTTGGTCGTCGTTTGGAAGAGCAGCGCTAAGAGGGCAACAGGGTTTCTGTGCCTCTCTGGTACGTTCAGAATCGCGGATGTAAATAAATGAAGACTAATCGTGTGGTTGTCAGGCAGTTGTGAAGTCCTTTACTTCAAGTAGGGCAGAAGTTCTTACTCCGCTTAATTACAGTGTTTCCAGCTTGGAAGAAAGAGTGTGATTAGTGAAAATTGCAATGATTAATTCATTTGCAAACTTCCTTTGCTAGCTCCTGGTTTTTTTTCTCTTGTGTTTAGATATCACTATGATGTTGTCTTATGTCTCCCACACTTTACCTTTTTTTATGCCTTACAGAGTGACTGGACTTTAGCTATGCAATTCCTGGCTTTTCCTTTTATCTAGTTGTTTCTGACCTTTGGAGCCGGGTTGTGTAACCAGGAGTGCAAGTAACGTTTTTCCACTAAAGATCAGACACATGTCATACAAGACAGTGTCTTTAATGTCACTTTGTAGTCACTAGTTCAACATGCAACAAGTTACTAAAGTTAACTTGTAAATATGGTGAGCAATATATCTTCCAAAGAAACATCTGAAGAGGGCCAGTTCCTGTTCCAGCTTCTCCCCCGCAACCCCCCCACCCCCAGCAGCAAACGCCACCGCTCCTGCTGCCAGCGTTGAACTGTGACCTGTCTCTTGTTTCACCCTAAACAGGATAACAAAAGTGTATGTGGAAACGGGCTGTTTCTAAACATGCCAGAAGCTTGTTTGGTCCAGCACCTGGAAAAAAAAAAAAAAAAAGTATGTTTTTTAAAAGTTCTCTGTTTTCATTTTTGGGAGAAATCAGAGATGTTCACGGAAGTGTCATTATGCACAGGCTCTGGAGTTGGGCTATGTCTCATTAAACATGCACGTGTCGTTGTCTTCTTGCTTCTTTAGACCTGCCTTTCATTTTGAGGTCAGACTTTAATTTCTGAAGAATGTAATTTAAAGCTATTTATAGTGCTTTGTGATTACCTGCAACTACTAATGAAAAAGATTTGGCAACAGAGAAATAAATACGTAGCAGCTGCGGCTGCTTTACCTTCACTAGAGGTAGTAATAAAGAAGGTCTAAACGTTGGAGGGAGTTTAACAAGGGGGCAGAAGCAAGTGCAGTGTCTGATTGCAAGAAGTTTTACAGGCAGAAGCCAACAACACAGCAGGCTCTGGATCCCTGTATTTAAAGTTTACTTTACCGTTTGTTTTGAGTGGGGTCAGTGTTGTAGTGAATAATTGATAGGCAGCATGAATGAGCTCATTAGTCACCTTTTCAGAGCTTAAGCGAGTTCTGCGGTTGTCATTACATGGGCCTTCTGTTCTGTTCAGTGGCATGGCAAGAGGACAGCTCGGCGGCTGGCTGGCTGGTGACAGGACAGCCCGTCTCCTTCCAGCCTCTACTGGCCTTTCTCTTCTACTGAAACCCCTGCTCTGCTGCCCAGTGCCGGTCCAATAACCTCCAGGGGTTTCTCCAGTTTGGTTTAATAGTTTGCTGCTTTCATGTTGTATTTTGTTGTATTTTTCCATTGCGGGAAAAAAAATAAAAATACTGAAGATTATGTGACAAAGGATGTGAAGTAAAACTTCGTACCTGCACAGAAGTACTAAAAGTGATTTTTCTCCTCAAACACGCTTCAAAATTTTGTTACAGCCATAGCAATTCTTTGTCCTTGAAACGCTTATGGAAGTGCTAAACTGGGCTGGAACTAGCTGAAACTTAGAAGGAGGCATAATTATCAATGTTGACTGGATTACAGATTTAAAGAAAAAAAAAACCCACCAAAAAACACCAAAACCCCGACAAACCTGAGATTATTTCATAGTGCTTTGGCTGCCAAGGCCCACTCCATCCTTGTGACAAACCTGTGGAATGAGAAATTTGCCTGCAAAAGATCCGCGAGCTGTCAGATGCGCCCTACCTCCCAGGTGACTGCAGCTGTTAACGGAAGGTGCCTCTCACCACAAAAGGCTGGAGCAGTGCCAAAAGACCCAGCAGAAATTAATTTTTTCTGGGTAATTTAGTTGTGGGGTTTTTTTACTGCGCCAGACTTCCTCCTTCCTTCCTTCCTTCCTTCCCAAATAGCGGCTGCTCTCAGCTTTGGCCATGGAACCTGCCTCCCCTGTGGCTGTGGAAGGGAGCACGAGACAGCACAGGAGCTTTTGTGCAGAAGGGACCTCTGGAGATCATCCAGTCCTACCCCCTGCCAAAGCAGGGTCACCCAGAGCAGGCTGGACAGGAACACGTCCAGGTGGGTTTTGAATATCTCCAGAGAAGGAGACTCCACAACATCTCCGGGCAGCCTGTTTCAAGGCCATGGCACCCTCAAAGGAAAGCAGCTCTTCTTCATGTTGAGATGGAATTTCCTGTGTTCCAGCTTGTGCCCCGTTTTCTGTCACTGGGCTCCACTGCGAAGAGCCTGAGCCCATCCTCTTGATACCCACCCTTTAGATGTTGCTCAGCACTGATGAGATCCCCTCTCAGCCTTCTCTTCTCCAGGCTAAACAGAATCACAGAATGCTATGGGGTTGGAAGGGACCTCTGGAGATCATCTAGTCCAACCCCCCTGCCAAAGCAGGTCCATCCAGAGCAGGTTGCACAGGAACGTGTCCAGGCAGGTTTTAAATGTCTCCAGAGATGGAGACCCCACCACTTCTCTGGGCAGCCTGTTCCAGGGCTCTGCCACCCTCAAAGTGAAGATGTTCCTCTTTCGTGTTTAGATGGAACTTCTTATGTTCAAGTTTGTGCCCATTTCCTCTTGTCCTCTCACTGGGCACCAGAGGTCCCAAACAACAGACACAGGTCTCTCAGCCTTTCCTTATCAGAGAGTGCTCCATTCCCTTGATCATCTTTGTGGTCCTCTGCTGTACCCTCTCCAGCAGTTCCTTGCCCTTCTTGGGCTGGGGGACCCAGAACTGGGCACAGTGCTCCAGATGTGGCCTCACCAGGGCAGAGCAGAGGGTGCGGGGGGGATGACCCTACTGCTACTACTGCTTTTTAGTCCTTCCACAGCAATTTTTCATTGCTTTCCATTTCTTGCTCCCTGATGCATTTGGTCGGCTGGTGTGTAGTACTAAAACCACATGAAGGACAGAAGTCTGCTTAATCGTTCTGTGACACTTTCCTTGTTTCCCAAAACCTGCATCCTCTCAGCATCCCTTTGCAGACACAGCTGTAGGTCAGCCGTGCTCGTGCTTCATCCCTGCATCACCTCACGCAGGCTCTCATAGCTGTCTCCACGTCACCCCAGTCTGGGAATCTGGACCCACATCTCACAGGATTTCCTCCGGGAACAGTGTTCAAGAACCGTACAGGAAGCGGAGTGCCGCGTGGTGAGCAGAGGAAAGCACCCTGAAACATCCTGTGCTACAAAGAGCTGGAAATCAAGCTGGGACTCAGTACAGTCATGGTTAGAAAATCCACCTGGTGTAAGCAAATGGTCAGAGGAGAATAATCATCTACTAGGTAGGACACCTCTGAGGTCCTGTTGAAACTTCGTTTTTGCATACACAGATACACAAATAAAGGACAAGCTCCTGAAGCCTTTGATGAAAGGCTTGTGTTCAGGAAAGCTGAGCTGGGACTCGGGATGTTGTCCAGAAAGAATTTTGTCTTAGTTTTAGAAATTCAATTTGGCAATACAGTTTGGGAACTTTATAAAAAGAGTTTGGTTCTCTGTTATATTTTTCCACAAAACTTGTGATCTTTGCGGTGTTGGCTGCTGCTTTTCCTCCTCCTTGCTTTTAAGAACAGAAATACAGTTGATTTCTGGTTCTGCTGATTACTTGTAAGTTTGACTTTAGCTGCCAAATGGGGAATGCTAATGTTGAGATAACTTTGCGGCGTTATACCTGTACAACAGATAGCAGAGTCCAGGCACCAAACCCCAGAAAACGGTTCTCTCTTTTTTTTCAGCCCCTTCAAACACTGCAACAGCACGAGAGATACTGGCTTGCATTGCAATTAATGTACCAGCTGTGTTAGGTTAGGTGTGATTTCAGACCAGTTTAGCCCTTGTAGCAGAAGACTCCAGTAAAGGTATGTTTATCCCAGCAACATGTAACTTCCCACCGTCTGGGCCACTAAAATAAGCTCCACTGGGAGAAGCTTCCCTTTACCAGTATAAGCAAGGTTTGCATTTGGGGTGCTGGGGTAATGAGATGGGGAAAGCAGCTCTCGTATGGACCTGTTTTAATAAATGTATGTAGGACAAAGTAGCATCCGTGGTACTGTCCTCCCACCACGCTCGTGGACGGAAACACACTTGCTGGTGGCTTGTCAGCTGCATGTAATTTTAGCACTAAGTATACGCGTTTTCTTAGAAGCTGCAAGCAAGTGTTACTACAATAACATTGCAAATGTGCATACATTATTTTATAAAGGAAGCATTTCATAAAGACTCTGGATTTTATTGTAAGAAATGAATTATAATTTAGCCTGTGAAACAGAAATGATACTTTGTCTTGCTTGCGTTTCTGACAAAGCTTCCTACCGGTGCTCCTTTTCTCACTGATTCAGTTCTGTTTCTTTTGGGCTTCGCCAGCTGGGGCAAAGGAGAACTTGAAGAATAATTAAATGAGAGGTTGGGAAAATACTTTGTAAATCTGATTCTGTGGTCTCAAGTGGATAAGCAAAAGATAGATGCCCTGGCAGTAAGCTGGAGTAAGCCTATGCCTGCGTTGTGTGTGGCCCTTAGGTCTTCAGCCAGTGCTTGGGGTGGGAGAAGAAAGGGGAGCACAGGCTTGTAGAAGACGTGGGGCAGGAAGGCACAGTGTGCCTGTTCTCCCAGCAGCTGCCAGGCAAGAGCTGCTTTTTTTCCACAGGAGGAGGCACTGTTTGCCAGCCCCTTACCGGTGTTACCTCTGGACAAGGTGGAGACTCAGGCTGCTCAGGTGGGAGTTCAGATACAGCTGTTTCTCTGCCCCAAAAGTGGGTACAGGGCAAACAACAAAACCAGGCTGGTCTGGCGCAGTTAAAAATAAAGAAGTGTTGATACTGCAGGTTCTGGATGGAACATTCTGGAGAAGAACACTGGGAACAGGAGCTGTGAAATGGGAAAGGAGCAAACACATACTGTATTCACAGTTTAGTTTTTAATGGTGCCTGAAAGTGTTCAATGTGCTTCTGCCCTGTATGAGACTAAACCCATCGCCTCAGAGAGAACACAAGCTTAGAAATGGAAAGACTGATGGGGGACGCCAGACATTCTGCACGGGGGAAGAATGGGAACAAAATGAGGTGGCCAGTGTATGGTGCCAGAGCCTGAGACGTGTCCGTCCCACTGTGAGGGTCTGATCGCAAGGGGCATCAGCATGGTCCATTGCAGTCTTTGAAAGGTACCTTGTACATCAGGAGCCATTCAGAACTGGGAGGTTTTTTGGGTCCAGCTGTGTGTCAAATTATAAATCCTAATGAGCAAGCTTATTTGGCAAACTTGCAGCAGACCTGAGGGAAAAAATCTGACTCTGACGTAAAGAGAATAAACATTGACAAGGATGCCGGTCGATGAGGACATTATAATTGGAGATCAGATTAGGAACAGGGGCTTAAAGGTGAGGATAAGAAGTGCAGATCTGCTAAATGGTCAGACTGGTGAAGTCAGAGGGCAGAAAGTAGAAATATTTAGCAAGGTCACATGCCATGGTCACAATACCAGCAAAGGAAGATGTTCCCAGCAGAGATGGGGACGGAGAAGGGAATATGAGCTTTGGAGTGTTGATAAAGAGCCCCTGACCCTCGCTGTGCTTCTGTTGCAACTATGGCTTGTCGGAGGTTATCAGGGATTCCAATCTAGAGGAGGATAAGAGATAAAGGAGTATAGGGAGATGGCTGGAAATCCTCATTAAGAAAGATACTGCAACATCTGCAGCTGGTATTCTGGAATCTGAGTGGAGAGATTAAACTATTGTATATTAGCCCACGAGGCTAAAGTGCAGCTCTGCACTGTTGGTACTTCTAATCAGCCTTCGGCACGGCAATTACTTTGGTCTTGGTGTACAAACAGATTTCATCTGTCAGTGCTGCAGATCTTTTGCTAAATGAGTTAGTATTAGTCCTGTCTTAAAAATGGTGAAATTGACACCCTGATAAATTTGGTGGCTTGCCGAAGGTTAAGGTGAGTGACTTGCTGGTCATACCTTGGATGTTCCGGTGCTGCTGTAGTCTCTAAGGTAGCAGTTGGTGATCTGTGTACCTGAATAGGATGCAAACATAATGTATTCAAGGTGTAACACTCTTTGTGTACTACCCTGCATCTCACAAGGCTTCCCCCTTCTCTCACTTCAGACGTACTTCTCATTAGCTGAATTCTTCTTGGTATTCTATTCTAAGGCACTTGACTTTCACAAGTGATGATAAATGCGATGCATCTCCTTGCTTGCCAATAAAGAGACATGTTGATCCACTGGGGAAAAACCGCCTGAAGCATTTGGAGTAAATTCAGGTGGGTGGAGCTATGACTTGGTGATTTAGTTTGGGTTTGAAAGCAAAGGGCCGGGAGATAAGAGCTGTGTAAACTAATGGTCTGCTGACTGTTGGAGTGTCACAGGGCAGGGCTGGTTACCTGTGAGTAACGCTGATACCCTGATATAGGTATTCTACCCCTTCTTCGATCCAGAGGCTGGCCTGTGGCCTGTCTTCTTGAAAATATGCAAGAATGCGAAAGAGCAGCACACCGGGCTGGGGGAGGGAGAGCTATCGGCAGAAGAAGGTCTTAGCGAGTTACGACAGGAATTTCTAGTTTGAGAGAACCAACGAAACGCTTTTCAGCCCCGCACGTTGAGAATCAGGCAGTCGCCACTCTTGTCTAAAAATGTGAATTTCCCAAGTGTCCAAGATATTAAAAGAGGTAACCCCTGCCTTGGGAAGTGACTAAGTACGGACACAGACAGGCAGTAGGATACAGTGATGATTCTGGTGAAGAGGAGTATTATTGACTGTGTGGGCCAGCACAGAGTTCCTACAAGGTCTTGAGATGGCTGTCCTAACTTTTCTAAATAAAATGGCTAAAATGCTTTTCTTCTTGACTTAGGGATGCTTTGTGTATCTAGGGCTGCATTGGAAAGTATCTATCAGTATACCTGTATTTCTAGGTCATTCTATGTTGTTTATACATTTCTGCGGCACGCTTTTTCTATACTGAACGGGAAAATTAATTTTGAAGTGTGCTAAATCTGCAAGCCTTAAGTTTACCGAGAGCAGAAAATCCTTGATTTTTTTCGTGGCTCAGCTATGAGAGAAGTTCAGGTCCTTATTTTGCGGGTGGGCAGCCATACCTTAATGCGAGTCACCTGAAACTGCTTGAGATCAAACACGTTGCATAAAGGAGGCTGTACGTTAAATTAGTGTTGTCTCAGCTGGGCAACTTCTTTTTTGTTTTTACATCAAGTTAGTTCCTTCCAATTAACCAATGTAAGGTTTCTTTTTTACTCAAGTTAATACTACTTGTATCTGGGTATGGTAGCAGGGGAGGATATGCACCATTCTTCCTAATTAAACCAGGCCTTCTTTTAGAGCAAGTTTCTTTAGATGCCAGAAATAAATGGGGTTTTTCCCCTCGTCAGTTATTGCAGCAGCAGAGACCCCTGGCATTACTCGTCCCCCGCTCAGATGAGGAGGATGGATGGGTTTGAAGCTGGCTGAGGGCTTCTCCGAGTGGTGGTGGGCTCTGTGGAAGGTTTTGCCCCTCCTCAGCCGGAACTCCTGGGAGACGTGCAGGAGGGAGATTGGTGTTGGGCGTTGAAGAAATGTCTCCCCTGCTCCTCTTGAGCGGGGAGGGAGAAGCGGAGGCTCCGCCGCGTTGATCTGTAGGCAGCGGGTGGTGCCTTCAGCGGCCACCCCGTAGTTTATGGCAGTTCAGCCGGGGTCCGGGCCTCCTGTCACCGCCGGCCGCGGGCAGGGAGAGAGACTCGCACAAGTGGCCGCGCCGTTGCGTACCGACCGGCAGCGCCGTCCCTTCTCTCCGCACCGGAGCCTTCTCCCCCTCTCCCCCG
>VXBJ01003887.1:378862-397680 GCA_013400055.1 Nycticryphes semicollaris | reverse complement strand
CCCTGGGCCGGTCGCCTCCAGCCCGAGGTGGTCCCGCCGGGGGGCTTCCGGGAGCTGCTGGGGCGAGGACTTTAGAATACGCACCGGCGCACGGGCATATATCANCAACTGCGGGCTCTCATGTGACCGGCGCTCCTTTGTCTGGCGGCGGGGCGCCGCGGCAGCCGCCACGGGCCTCGTTAACACCACCACCCCAACACCCCCCCTATACGCACACCGGGCGCAGCCAAAGCCGGGCCCCGCGGGGGGAGTAGCCCCGGTCACCGCTCACTCTCGTCCCGCTGGGAACCGCTCTCCGGCCGGGCTCCCCCGGGCCTCCCTACAGCCGCCGGTGGTCAGNAAGAAAGAAATGGGGGAGAAAAGGAAGAAAAAGAAAAAAAGGGGTGGGAGGGATGGTATGAGATGGCCCTTTGGGAGGATACTGGCAAATAAGCAAATTAAACAGAAAGAGAGCAGCGTGTTGTCATAGCAACAGTGCAATTAAATTACTTTACTGTCAGCCATCATATAATTTTCCTGTTTAGGAGCTCATGGGACGTAACTTTCATTTGGAGTCAAAGTTGAGTGTGAGAGGTGGGTCGGCGGGGCTGGCACTTGCCTTCTGGCTGGGGTGGCTGCTGGTTTGAAAGCCGGCTCCTGGGACCCGCGGAAGTTTGTCCTCCCGGTGTTTGTATCTGCCTCGGTATTTTTTTTTCCCCTCTTCCACATACATGTGTCAAAACCGCACCCGTTCGCTGAGCTTGGTGGGTGATGGTGTGTATTAACGGGCTTCTGTGCATAAAAGTTCTGTCTGTCTCTTTTTTTTAGTAGAGGCTGCTTTGGTGCACAGTGTTTCTAGAAAGACCTGAGGAACTTTCCTGTTTCACTTTTGCCCTTTTGTAACAGCTAGAATAAAGTCCGTCGTTTCTCTTTCCCCGCATGGCTATCTGTTTTTTCTCCTGTAAATAGATGGTTCATTCTTTTGTTACCAGTAGTTTTTTTTCTCCCTTCGTTTACAGTATCAGCCGTGTGGCTGCATTCAGGGAACTGCTGAGGATAAGTTTTAGATACATGGAATCATTTTGATCTTGTTCATCATTTGTGTAAGAAGATTCATCGGGTTTAGATCTGTTATTAACTCTTGCAAGTTTTTCTTTCACTGCTGTTCACATCTCCAGACATAGATGCTGGCAGTTTTCGTGTCTGGAGTACTGTAGGAGAAGCTAAAGGAGCGTGTTTCCTGCTTCTGAAGTAGAATTATTGAGCTCCTGTCTACTGTTTTTGAGTTGGGCAGGTGCCCAACTTCACCCAGCCTCTGAAGGGCTCATGTCTTCTCGATTATTACTGCTCACAGATATTCCCACCTCGGGGCCTGCAGCTCGTCTCACCTCTCCCGGGCCATTGCTGAACATCACAGCAGTCTTTCTGACTCTGTTTTCTACCATGTTTGAAATACAGCTCAGCTTATGTTAAAATCTTCTCTGTTTACATACATTTTTAAAGTGCTCTATTCCTCTGGCGCATGTTTCCCCGTGTCTTGGCCCTGGTCCCAAAGCTACTGTGCTTTGCTTTCCCTCCTCCCTTCTCCCACCCTTGCTGGTTCTGAAGTTCCTCTGTCATTCCTGAGTTTTGTTGTGACTGCAGTCAGATTGGATGCTTGTCTGCCGCAGTCTTTAGCCAGAGTGACTTTAATCATGGTGTTGTTGTATTGTCCTCAAAAGTCAAACAGCTGAACTTAATCTGAAGCAACTGGCCTTAAGCCCCTCTTTTTTTCTTTTTAAATTTTTTAAGTTTGCATGCTTATTAAAGCAATACAGTTGGAGTATTCAGTGATTTGATACGCATATTCATCGTTAAAGAGACATGTCTTTAGGATTTCCTGTGTGGGGCTTCACATACATGCAGAACCGAGGTGTATCGGGATTACGGTTTTATTCCATCAGATGAAATTTCTTCCTGCTCCTGACTTTAGATTATTTTGCTCAACAGTTGTGGATGAGTATTTATGGGAGTCTGTCATTTTTAATACAGATGGTAAAAGACCAAGTGACCAGTTGGGGAAAAGCTGTCAAAATGCTATGCAGTATCTTTTCATCAGCTTACTTTTCTCTCTGTTTCTTTCTTCCCTTCCTTTGGATTCCATCTCCCAGGAGTCGCTGTCTAAATGGGTCCAGTCATGCCTCCCAGTAAGAAGCCAGAGGGCTCAGGAATTAGTGTTCCCAGCGGATTGAGCCAACGTTACCAAGATAGCGATATATCAAAGGCACTTCACGATGACGAGGACCTAGATTTCTCTTTGCCTGCCATCAGATTAGATAAAGGGGCCATGGAAGATGAAGAACTAACCAATTTGAACTGGTTACACGAGAGCAAGAACTTGCTGAAAAGCTTTGGGGACTCGGTGTTAAGGAGCGTTAGCCCCGTTCAGGACATCGGTGATGACACGCCGCCGTCTCCTGCCCACTCTGACATGCCCTACGATGCCAAGCAGAACCCCAACTGCAAACCTCCTTATTCCTTTAGCTGCCTCATATTTATGGCCATTGAGGACTCACCAACCAAAAGACTGCCCGTAAAGGATATATACAACTGGATCTTGGAACACTTTCCGTATTTTGCAAACGCACCCACTGGATGGAAAAATTCTGTGAGACATAATCTGTCCTTGAATAAGTGTTTTAAGAAAGTGGACAAAGACAGAAGTCAGGTAAGTTTGGAACTATGGAAACCTATCTGGCCCTGAAAATATTCACCTGCTAATCCCGGAACGTGTCTGTAACAGGGAAATGCAGAATATGCAACACTGTCCCTGGTAACGTAGCTCATTAAATTCAGAGAGCAAACATTTCTTTAGCATGGCTCATTCTGATTTTATTAAATTCATTGTCTAGACATCTGTAAGAAAGTACTCAGTGTGTGAGTGTGTGTGTTTTTTCTTTTCCCCCCAGCTGGTGTCTTCATGCATAGTGGTTAAATATTGTTTTTAGTTATCATGCTGTGGTAATGGTTTCCAGCTATACTAGATGAATGTAATCATGTTATAAATAGGCTGCTTGCTGTTCTTGGCTTATACAAATGTATAGTGAAAGGGTATGCCTTATGTAAGAGTCCATTGCTTTTTCCCTAGTCTGAGAAAACTTCTTTTTTTCAAACAAACAGAACTAGTTCTGAATTTTGGTGATGAAGCTTTGTTGCATTTTAGGCAGGTTTTTAGAGAAATTCTGCAAAGAAGGGAGGCGGGTCTGGCATCAGAGGTGAAAGTTACCACTCACAGAAATGTCAGTCACTCTCCCTGGGCTCGTGTCACTTGTGTGACTGGTGTGGTGGCAGAAGCCTGGGGAGCAGCACGTTTTTGCTTCGGGATCTCCCTTGTCGTTGCCTGGTTTCATGGCTTGAATCCTCAGCAGCGTCTGCGGGAGGAGGCTGTGTGGGAGGGAAGGGGGAAGCGAGGAGTGGAGGCAGTCCTGGGTCTGCCTGGGGAGCGGGTATCGGTTTCCGAAGGGGGACAGACTCCAGAAGGAGTGCTCTGGATGAATCTTTGGCAGAGTACAAGTATACCGATAAAAATATCAGCTTCCAGATTAATTTCACCGCCCCCCTCACAGGTTAGTGAAATAAATAGCAGGTAAAATCGCATCACTGATGGTCTGTCTCTAAAATTGGCTGAAGATCAGAAAGTGGACACTTTCTCCTGGCAAAAACAATAGGTGCACTCAACTTTTGTATTTCTGTGAAGTAAATGCCGTGATTGTCTTGTAGCTGGTTACCCTGAAACTAGACTTCTGTTGGTGGTGCTGTTCTCCCTATTTTGTGTGTGATTTAACTTTAAATGCTGTGGAATAGGAACTTAAGTAGCTCTAGAGGAAGAGTCACACATTACCCTAAACTATCAACTTTTCATTTTAGACTCCTTAACTTTCTTTGTCTCTGAAGCTTTCATCTTTTTTAAACGATTGTCACTTTTATCTTCTTTTTTTTTTAATTAATTCTCTAGAGTCCACTGTCCACATATTGCTGGTCCCACACTGTATGTAGGAATTTTTGTGTAATTATAAATGTAATAATATTATATTATTACAGTATAAAAAAATAAATTTATAATGTAATTATGAATTAGGTGCTGTGAAAGATTGTGGGTGAGATTTTAAAAAAAACCTGTTCCTGAACTGGATCTTGTTTTGCGTAAAGCGGAGTCTTAAATTCTTGTTTGGAAGTGAGACAATAATAACAAGTGCCACACCAGGCTTTTATGATCCTGTCCCAGACAGTAAGAAACCTTCACACAATATATTTAAAAAAAAAAAAACCAAAACCAAACCCCAAAACAACCCACCAGACAACAAAACAAATACAGTAACTGCCAAGGCATGTGTTTAGCGATGCCGTTTGTGTTTTGTTCTGTCCCTCTTCCTCTGTTTACAAGTTGACTGTTGAGATGGCAGCTTCCTTCCTATGAGGAACTTGTCTCCGTGTCATAGTATCTGTCAACCACCCGGCCGTCTGCTGAGCTCCTACGAACAATGCCGCGATGGGCTGCTGCTCCGCAGGGAAGCGTCGGAGCACACTGCGTGACTAGTCACCCACGTCTTGACTCCCTGATTACAGCCACAGTTACGCAGCCAGACAGCGAGGTGTGGTGGGAGGCCTTGCCCCACAAGGTGGGGTTTTTATTCATTCCTGGAAAAAATCCCAGGTTTATGAGGAAGGATGTCTCCCATCTCCTGGAGGTGCTAGTAACTGCAGGTAGTCAGCACTAAGGTGAACGAGATGACAATCTCAAACGTAAAATGCACCAAGGCAGGTCACTTAAATCCCCTGCTGGGTTTTTTTTCTGGTGTCCTGGCCAAGGGAGGTGGCAGACAGGGTGACAAACAGAGTCCCAAACGCAGAGTTGGCTGTTGGTCAGAGTTGCTGAATCAGGTGCTTGACAGCTAATTGTGGATTTGGAAAGCAGTAAACGTCAACTGCTGGCTTTGAAAATACCTTCTTGTGTGTGCACACACACACTTGGGCTTCTTTTGAGTCCCTTTGCAGCAAGCATCTTTGCTGCTCAGAAGGAAGGTCTCCATCACAAAGGTTCTCTGGTTTTGGGCTGGGGCAACATATTGGGGGGGGGGAGCTTTATCTCTGTAAGGAATCCTTTCGTGTCACTTCTTCCCCTTTGCAGCTAGGTTCTGCAAATTGCAGGTTTGGAGTCTGCATGTCTTACTGATTTTTTGTGGGGGGGGGGAAAAAAAGGCATTTAGGAAATGGCATGTTATCAAACGCTAACAAGACAGGCTCTGAAACATGTACAGTATGGGGGGAAGGAGTTAATCAGTGCTGGGAATTGCGGGCGCTTGCTGGTTGATGTGCATTGACACATTGTGAAAAGCCAGAAGCTTTTCCTCTCAGAGTTGTGCTTTCCAGTGTTTGTTTGTGTAGCCTTTCAGCAATCGTTTTTCTAAAAAAAGTTCTGCTGAACGCTTCATTCTTTTTTTGAATTCCCTCTGCATAGTAGTTTTCTCAATCCTGGGTTCCACTAATTTATATTCATGGGGCTAAATACGTGTTTAAAGTAGGCAGCTTTTTCTGCCTGCGTAAGGATGCTTGTGTTTCCTGATGAGAGAATCCTTGTAACAGGAAAGAAAAAAAGGAAAAAAAAAAGAAAGGCTGCATCCCTCGAGTTTTCGGCTTTCGCTGTCCTGGTGCTCTTAGGTCTGGGGTGGAATGGCAGGAAAAGACATTTTTTTCTGCTGGGAGTTGTTTATGCACTGCTGCTGTTCCACTTGAGCTGCAATGCCATCAGGCTTACCTGGCGAGCCCACGGAGTCACTGTTCGTGTGACTTTGCCGTGGGGCCGGTCTCCTGGATGGAGACGGGGAGCCGGGCTGAAGAAGGGAAAGCGCTGAGCCCTTGGTTGTACAAACCACTCTGCATTGAGCTCAGCAGTTTAATAATAGTTGGCCAGAGTGTGAAGTATCACATGACAGGGAGTAGATGAGGAGTTCCCTGGCTCTGTTTATACTGCTGGACCTGTGAATTCAGTCATTCAGATTAATCCTATTGTGAACGTACAGATCTAAATGTCCTCTAGTGTGTGTCCCATTTAGTACAGCCCGTTAGCCCATGACTTCCCTGACTTCCCTACCATCTGGTCCTTGGCTATAGAGAGGAATTTTTCTTGTATATGCGTCTCCATAGCAACGAGTTTGCAGTTGATATGGAAAGTAAGCAGTTGCCCTAGCAACGGAGTTACTGATGTGGCAGCTTCTCTGCTTGCAGGGAAAGGGCTAAGCTGGTTCAGACGCATTATGTAGGTTTGCTGTAATTATAGCTGTGCCCACTAGTGCTGCTCTAGCTAAGGGTCTGGTGGAAAAAAAAATGGTTAGAAATTTTTTGTTGGTTCCCCTTCCTCCCCCCCCCCCACTTCAAGATTTATTTTATTCACGTAGGGATTCCTGCTTGGAAGAAAGGCTGGTAGGATTGTATTTTCATGGCACGTGATATGTCGGTGCCTTTTATGAATGCAAACTTTCTGGGTCATTATTATCAAATGAGTGATGTTTCACCCCCATTGTCCTCTCTGTGATATTTTTGTCTGGGTGAACAGCCCACAGTGACAGAAGCTGGGGTTCTCCTCCCGTGCTCCTTTCTGCTATTCTGCCATCTTTTCCTTGGTCTGTGCTTCTTCAGGCATCTGTCCTGTCGAGGGTTCCTCTTTGTGTCTGCTCTGCGTTGCCTGAGACAAGGGAATGCACACACGCTCCTGGCTGCGTGCGTGCTGAAGAGATTCAAGTCTCTGAGAGGTTTGCTTGGCACTCGTGCTGAGGGGCGTCTCAATAAAAATGTAATGAGGGTAAAGGATATGTTTATGGGGACGGGAGAAGAAAATTCCCCTCGCTTGATGCGGAAGTTATTCTTAGAAGTACATGGTCCATAACTGGGTCATGGAGACCCAGCCAGGCTCCTCCTCTGTCTAGAGCAGGCTCTGAGATCTGAGGGCTCCCAAGTGGTCCTCAGGCTCTGCGAGCGCCAGCGTCCCACTCGTCCTGGTCTAATGCACCTGAGAGCTGGGGGGGATCCTTTGGACACAGGAGACTTTCCAGGAGTGCCCCCTGCCAAAATAGTCTTTGCTCTGATGTGATAATGTCTGGGCTTTTGACAGGTGAAAACACTGCAGAAAGATAAGGGCTAGCTGGAGTTAGAGGAACAGGAGCCTGCCTGTTCTTCCTTAGACTCTCCTAATCTAGTCTGCCTATACACAAAGGTGAGGGACCAGGGACCCTGTGCTCCCCCTTTTAACACTATTATTCGGGAATATTTCAGGAGTGAGAAAGCTCAGTGGCACTCTGGGGATAGGAATGATCTCTTTCATTTTTAATATTGTTATCATCTAGACTGACCCAAATAACACAAGCTCAGAATTTCACTGCGTTTGTATAGTCTGGTAGAGCTAAAGTGTAAAAAAAATAAATCCAACCAAACAAAAAAACCCAAACAAAGAAACAACCACTCAGATTCATGTTAAAGACTTCAGATGATGTTGACTCCATTAATAAAATAATATTCTAAATAAGCTGGTCCAACTGTTAATTTCCCAAACTGTTAAAAGGAGCTGTTGTGTTTTGAAGCTGGAATTCATCTAGTTTAACTTGAAACCCATTTTTTACACCTCAGGCTATCATACTAAAAAGCTTTCTGGTATCAGAAGTTTTCTCCTCAAATTGGTATTTAGAAAAATTGGGGTCATCTCACTCCAGAGCATTCATTAAAGACTCTAGAACCATACTGCAATAAGGGGTTTCCAGATATTAGATGATTTATAGAGAGCTTCTATCGAACCCTTTCAGTTTTGTTTTTGAAGTGCAAACCCAAGGAATTATACTGAATATTTAAATAATAGATTTCCTAGAGCTGTGCGTGGAAACAACAGCACTTCAGTTTCACTGGCTTCCAGCTGGTTGACTTTACATCAGAGCTGCTTACTCTTTGGAGTGAAGTCTGCCTGTATGAACTGGTTTAGAGCTGTACAAAGCATAATCAGTTCTGTTTCAAATAATCATGAAGAGCTGGAGAATCTTCTGAACCTTTATATCTGAGGTATTTACGTTGTCTTGTTCTTGGTTAAGACGGCCCACGGGCAGACGCCCGGCTGGGTAACTGGGGTGTTTGTTGCACATTGAGAGGTTCTTGACCTACCAGAGGGGACTGGGTGCTTGGGTTACGTTAACTGGAATAACTGGCCGTGTCTGTGCTCCTAGCCCACAGCAAAGGTGATTCGAGGCGTGTTAAGCAGTACTGAAAGAGCCTGGACAGAAAAGCAGGAGTGAGTCGCTCTTTACCCATTGGGCTGTTGAGTCTGTTTTTCATCTCCCTTGCTCATGGCCGTTTGCTCCCACACTTTGCTGGCACATGAACTTTTGCATTTCTGTGACCAGCCACGGATGTGGTCATGATTCTGATCCAGATGGATTTTTATCTTCCCCTCTTTTCTTTTTTTTTTTAATTCTTGAGTTGCTTTTCAGCTTCATTCCCCGATTCGGGTCACAGCACCATCCAACAAAACAGTTGCGCCAAGACGATGAAAGGAGTGGAGGTGATAAGGGAGGCTGGGGAACACCTCTGCTTGGGATTGTGGAGGAGGCAGGGATTGCCATTCCTGATGGAAGAAAGGCCTGGTAGAGGCTGGCAGCTGCAGGCATGGTCAGTGCAGGACGGCTGGGTGGTGTAATGGATGTGGTACCTACCACAAGGTAAAGACTAGGGTGAAATGAGTAAAGAAGTTTAAGTACGATGGGAGGTTTTCTTCTGCTGAAGAGCTTCCCCTGGGAGCAGGACTGTGCTATTTGTTTTTTTCAGTGGCCTGCATTTGTAGCTCTTTATGGTGTTTTACAGGTGATTTAAAGTGATCCAAGTTTGGGCTCCCACCATCAGGAATGGTCCCTTTGCTGGGGGACTGAACCCATCTGGGATTGCATTGGCCGCTGCTCTCGACCTCCTACTGCCACCACACAACGAGGGGGCTGAAAACTACTTGTGTTTATTTTCATTGGCGTTATTTTTCAGTGGGTGAGTTTAGTTGGGTCCATTTTCAGCTCCCTGCTTAGCTCCTGGTCACTGTGGTCAGAGCAGCATCAGTGTCAGCGTGGGTCGTGGGCTCAGCTCTGTTTAATCTGGCATGAAACCCAGCCTGCGGCTCTCAGCTGGCTCTGAGCTGACCCGGCGGCGTGGGGAGGAGAAAGGAAAGGGAAAGGAAGGGAAAGGGAAAGGAAGGGAAAGGGAAAGGAAGGGAAAGGGAAAGGAAGGGAAAGGGAAAGGAAGGGAAAGGGAAAGGAAGGGAAAGGGAAAGGAAGGGAAAGGGAAAGGAAGGGAAAGGGAAAGGAAGGGAAAGGGAAAGGAAGGGAAAGGGAAAGGAAGGGAAAGGGAAAGGAAGGGAAAGGGAAAGGAAGGGAAAGGGAAAGGAAGGGAAAGGGAAAGGAAGGGAAAGGGAAAGGAAGGGAAAGGGAAAGGAAGGGAAAGGGNCCAACAAAACAGTTGCGCCAAGACGATGAAAGGAGTGGAGGTGATAAGGGAGGCTGGGGAACACCTCTGCTTGGGATTGTGGAGGAGGCAGGGATTGCCATTCCTGATGGAAGAAAGGCCTGGTAGAGGCTGGCAGCTGCAGGCATGGTCAGTGCAGGACGGCTGGGTGGTGTAATGGATGTGGTACCTACCACAAGGTAAAGACTAGGGTGAAATGAGTAAAGAAGTTTAAGTACGATGGGAGGTTTTCTTCTGCTGAAGAGCTTCCCCTGGGAGCAGGACTGTGCTATTTGTTTTTTTCAGTGGCCTGCATTTGTAGCTCTTTATGGTGTTTTACAGGTGATTTAAAGTGATCCAAGTTTGGGCTCCCACCATCAGGAATGGTCCCTTTGCTGGGGGACTGAACCCATCTGGGATTGCATTGGCCGCTGCTCTCGACCTCCTACTGCCACCACACAACGAGGGGGCTGAAAACTACTTGTGTTTATTTTCATTGGCGTTATTTTTCAGTGGGTGAGTTTAGTTGGGTCCATTTTCAGCTCCCTGCTTAGCTCCTGGTCACTGTGGTCAGAGCAGCATCAGTGTCAGCGTGGGTCGTGGGCTCAGCTCTGTTTAATCTGGCATGAAACCCAGCCTGCGGCTCTCAGCTGGCTCTGAGCTGACCCGGTGGCGCGGGGAGGAGAAAGGGAAAGGGAAAGGGAAAGGGAAAGGAAGGGGAAGGGAAAGGAAGGGGAAGGGAAAGGAAAGGGATGCTCTTACCTTCAAGAGCGCTGCCTGTGCTTAAATCACTGGAGCTGCTCGTGTCTTTGGTCAGATACACGCTCGGTCCTGGAATGGGCCCATATAACGTGGGTAAAAGAGTCCTGGGAAAAGCACCCAGGTTTGCACGGTTCGTTTCTTTCTCTTTGTCCAAAGGTTTTAATATTGGCAGGAGGGGTGGCTTTGAGTTGGAGCAGTGCAGTGGGTATTCTGAAAAGCTGTTATGGAAAAGGGAAAGGTGTCCATGAAATGAGTTGTCAGGCTTTTCCGTGGTGCTGCCTCTAAGATCTCATCGGCAGGTAGGTTTCTTCCTAATACTAAGGGGGCTAACGAGCTGCCCTTGTCGCTGCCAGGAAAGGAAGTGCGGATCCTGGGGCCACGCTCCGGTTTGAGCACAGGAGGCCTTGCTGATGATGGGGCTGGAGCATGTGCATACACAGGAGCCACTTCACTTGTCCATTAACAAACACTGGCCCATGGGGGATCAGCGTGAAGCCCCTGTGGTGGTACCAAGACAAGCCTCTGAGCACCAGGGCCATGACGGAGGCTACATTTCCTCCAGTTGTGGCTGAACATCAGGTGAACTGGGCTTGCTGGTCTGGCCGAGGGTGCACTCTTCTGTCTGTCACTTCAGTTCTTCAACAAAACATCAAAGAATTCATTTTAATTACAAAATATGGGTCCCTTAGACTTCCTCCTTCCTTTCTTAAAAGGGAAGTGAAGTGTTTTATTTTGACTGAAAGAGCACCGCAATTTGTGCTGCGTGGCTTCTTTTTCTGGGTGAAGACCTCATGAAAAAGCGTTTTAAAAAGCTTGATGATAATTGAGCAGTTGAAAATAATGGGGGAGTTGAAAATACTTTTCAGGCAGCTTGAAGTAGCCATTGAGCTGCTGGAGAAGCTTCCTTGCCTTGCTCTGGTTGCAGGCAGTTGCTGCATCCCACTTGCTGACCCGGGCAGCTGAAACCTCAGCTTGTTCCTATGGCATCTCTGCGTTCCCAGTTTAGCCATTCAGGTGACTGGCCCAGTGGGGTCTGAGAAGGTGTCTCCAAGCTGCTCATAAGCACCTGTGCTGTTTTCAACTAATTGTTGTATCTTCATGATAAACGTACTTAGAAACAAGTGAACGATCCAGGGTAGCACAAGGTGGAATCCTCGTGAAAAAGGGGCCCGGTGTGACTCTGTTGGTATTTATGTGTTGGTCGGTGGTGGCTTAGCGTGTAGATGTAATTGATTTGTCATTTCGAGACTGGACAGACCATTGGTAGATGAGGTCATGATGCAAGCACCATACGTAGCTGTAACACAGGAATACGTGATGCTGCAGTTAGTCTTGTGAGCACAGCTTTGCTTAAAAAAAGCCCCAAGTGGCTGCCTCTGGTTAAGTTCTGCTCAGCATCTAGGGAAAGACTGTGTTGCATGCTCCTATGTATTTCTTAAGCTAATAAAGATTTCCATCACCAAATATTTGCTTTTATCTTTTGTTTCCTAATCTGGTATTTTGAACCAGTGTAAATCAAGTCTCCTGTCTTCTGGGCAAAGGAAGATAGCAAAGAAAGTTTGCTCTGAGGAGACAGGTATAAATCTTGCTGTTTTTCTGGAACTTCTGGTTTAAGTCAGCTTGTTATTAAGTAGTTTAAGAACAATGAGATTCCGCTTCCTTCACTAGTAGCAGTTGGTTTGTTATGATTGAGTATTGAAGTTTTGATCTCAAGGAAAAACCTATTTACTTTTGCTTCCTAACATCTGCCATTCGATCTAATTCCGGGTTGGTTTCAATCCCTCTCCCAACCATTCCCCACCAGCTCCGGCGTCTCAGAGCTGGCCAAAAGTAGGGCTCCCGCGCTGCACCGGAGCTGGGAAGTCATTACAGGTGGGCTGGGGGAGAGAGGAGGTGCCAAAATTGGTTGTTTGACAGTGCTTAATTAACAAGCAGCACAGAAGCACAGACAGCTTATGTGCCCCTCGTCCTTTATGCTTGTGCTCTGACACCTTTAAAGGTGAAACGGATGCTCTACGTCTGCTTGAATGCTCGTATCAGTTTTGTATCTTACTTTTTCTGACTTAATTCTTGTGGTTTTTCTCTGATCTGGAAGAATTCGGGCACAGAAGTTACACTGTATGTTTTCTTTTCGTTGAGGAGACAAAGGCGGCTGTTGTGAAGGAGCAGAGATGTTGCTGTTGGACAGTGTCCCTGTTGGATAGCTGCTGGGACACTCTCCTGTCAGCATTCTGGGTGGCCTTGGGACTAACTGGCCTCAGAGGTGACGGTGAGGAGCACCTTCCTCAACTATGCTGTTTTTAGATAGAGCTTCCTGAGGTGTTTTCCCTTTGAGCAAAATTCATGTCCGGGACTGAAGTTCATAGGGATTCTCACCTATAATTACACCAGGGAGCACAGAATGCCTTGGCTTTGCCAGGTCATCATGTCCGTGGTTCTTCTTAGCCTGCCCTCAGATCTTCCTGGTCAAGTGGCTGGAGCTGCTGAGATGCCTGGTAGTTGAGATACTATGCACCCACATCGCTGCTGGGTCTGATTGTTTAGTGCAGATTATTGCAATGGCAGTAAAACTGTGGTTATTTTTTCTGGAGAATAAACACATTCACTTATGCCTGGATGCTGACAGGATTTATCTACTTGCTGGCAACTCAACTGGCTTCTACAAAGTCCTTATTTTCTTGTAGCTGTCAGTGGTGTCAGACTCATCAATGACGGAG
Source organism: Nycticryphes semicollaris (assembly GCA_013400055.1). Classification (NCBI taxonomy): domain Eukaryota; kingdom Metazoa; phylum Chordata; class Aves; order Charadriiformes; family Rostratulidae; genus Nycticryphes; species Nycticryphes semicollaris. The sequence continues at coordinate 384,721 of VXBJ01003887.1, read as the reverse complement.
GTCACATAAGATAAGCAACAGTAGGGAGGAAGAAGGGGAGTGACCTTCCTACTCTGGCATAATTTTTTTTTCCTCCTGAATTTTTGGCCCTTCTTTGCCTGGAAGGTTACTTGATTTCATGTTTTTCCCCCAGTTTGGACTCCTGACTTTGAGGAGCTGTTTTTGGCTTACTCAAGCAGGAGAATTGGGACTGATGGCTGTGGGAAGGTAGCAGCTGTAGCCATAAATGATGCCTCTGGATCTCACTCAGTTATCCACAATAGCAATTTTGGAGACAGTACATTTTAATTAAGCAGTGATGTTCTTCAAATTCCTTTCTGGGTGTTACGGAAACTTCGTCCCGAGAACTGATGTTGGAATTTGTGAGAGGACTCGTTCCAAGGATCTTAAATGTGAGTGGGTTTTGCCTTGCTACAGTAGAAAAGAAACCAAATTGCTGCCCTTAGCCCAGTGACTTAAGATCCCAAAACACTATCTACGGCGTGCTGAATTGCTATATTCCGTTGCAGCGGTGAACAGTAGCAATTTACCACTAGCTGAGTACTCTCAGGATCCTGAAACGCTGCCGTAACTTGCTGAAGGACAACTCATGGTGAGCAGGGGAATGAACGGGCTTTTGTATGGGGAAGTCTAAACAGCCTGGAAAGGTGTCTGTGGCGCTACACGGAGCAGAAACTTCGGGGTGGGATTTGGCAGAAGAGAATCCAGTTGAATTTGCGCTCATTGAAGCTACAGGCAGAAAATTAGGCGCTGCTCCAGAGCTATACATCTGAGACGCCCTGGCTGCCTCCTGTGGGGAGGGCACTCGCTGAGATGAGGCAACTATTGCAAATGTATGTTTGAAGTTTAAAGTTGAAAAAAAATAATAAATAAATGCCTAGAGTGCAGCTTGCAGGGGCTAATGCAAGGTGAGGGTTGGATACTCAGATACTTTATCTCGAGCTTTCATTTCCCTATTTTTATCTCTTTTCCTCACCCTTTAGGGTGGAGAGTGGAAACACATCTCTCCTTAGGTTATTGTGTGCTCCAGTAAAAACAGGGAAATCGTGAAATGCTTTGCTTTTAGATTAAGGGGAAGGGGAAGAGGGGTCAAGCACTCTTCAAATTAAGTGATACAGAACATAATAAGTGTGGCAGTTGTGCAATTAGATCAGTTTTCTTTAAATTGTTAGGGAGAACTAAGTAGCTCTTGTGTGGTTCATCTTTAGGAATCGAGTCCTTGCCGTGCAGGAAAAAGCTGTATTTGTGAGATTCTCCTTAGTAGCAGAGCTTTGTGCCAGCAGGGTGCGTGCAGCCTTCTCCAGCCCTGGCGTGGCACAGGAGCACTGCGCTTCCAGAGGTCCTCACCGCTCCTGGGAGCACTGCGAAGGGTTTTGGTGAGGAATGTTTGACAGCTTTCAGAACTGCCAGCTCAAGTGGAGCTCCGATTACAGAGAGAAAATGGTACAGAGCTACTGGGTCAAAAGGTATTGAGTTCTGCAGGAATCCCCGTCAGAGATTATACTTATTTATAAACTTAACTGGCAATAATGATACGATTCTTACAGAATTACACCCTTCCTGAAGTTCTTTATCCTGGTGCACGTAGTCTGTTGGATTGCCCACGTGGCTAAGGTCGGCAGGAGGAAATGCACGGTGTGCACGGGAGATGGATGGGTTTGGGTCATTACTTGGGGGAGATGGGAGGCTGGAGAGTCAGGATGTGGCCCAGAAGGCTGGGAATCAGACAAATGCTGGCACTTGTAGCGTCGCATGGTTTGTTTCGAAACAGTCAGATGAACTTGTCCAAAAATGTTCTTGGGTTAGTTTTTTTTTTTTCCCTTCCTGTTTTGGCAATTAACAGGATGCATTTATTGTTACATCATTACCTCGTTGAACTAATTTATTTGGGTTCCCTTCTTTACAGATTAATGTTTTCCCCTTCAGCGCTCAGGGTTAAATAGACAAACCTTGCTGTTGTAGAAGAGGGTAGATTTATTTTTCCACAATTTTATGTCAAGTTCTAATACTTTCTAGAGTTTTTGGCTGCGTGGCAGAGAAAGAGGAAAGAAGCTGTCACAGAGACAAATGGCACAGAAGACTCAGTACGGTGCTAGCTTCCAGCTATTGAGACAAATGGGATTTTATTGTTCAGGCTGTACCTCCTTTTCTGCTTGAATTCATTTATTCTTCTATCTCTGCGTATGTGTGTATAAAAAATATATTTCATATGTAAAAAGCATTACATAGTCATATTGGTTTTTAGATCATCCAAACGCTTTTAGGGTAAAATGGGAGCACAAGGTAGTATGGATTTGGGTTGTCACATAAAGCTTTCTATCTACTTGCATCTCGGCGGTAGGAAAGGAAGATGCTGTTACAGTGGTACCACTCTGCAGAATTTCCATAGGACACACACGTTCTCTTGCCACAACTGGTTATCAATTAGTCTGAAGAGATCACGAGAATCTAACTAACTTGAACTGTCTCTCTTGGTTTTTTTCTAAAACAAACCAGCCCTTAAAATTTAGGAAAACACCTCTGCTTTGAGTTCTTTCAGGTGTTGTAAAAACACCTGTGAGACTTCACTGCCTTTTGGGCAGGGCTGCTTTTGTCGGGAGAAATGGAGTTCCTTGTTCTTGGCTTAGCAAGCCTGCTTTGATGTGTCATTTGCTGTTGGCTTTTAGAGCTGAGTAATTCTGAATTTGGAAGAGCAGAAATGTAATTATGACCCTTTCCATTAAGAGACAAGCTTTTCTGTCATTCTCGTTTGAGGAAAAAAAATAAATAAATTCATTTAGAAACCTTTGATTTTAATTTGTAGTATTGAAATCATAGGAAAGTTCTTGCTTTCTCATCCTCTTTTTCTGCTGACTAGGACAAAAGTAGGAAAACATCCTCCCTTCCCCCGCCCCCCTCCCCAGCTAAAATACTTGTATTATTTTAGTTTCAAAGTAAACATGCTTATGATCTAACCACTTTTGCTAATTACCATCTGCTTCTTCATCAGCGCTTGAGTCCCACTCACCCTCCAGTGTCTCGTATGCCAAAAATGTGTTTGCCTCGGCTTGAGCTGACGGGACAAGAGGCCATGTCTTAATTATGGTAGAATTATCCACTTGTGTGTCACATCAACTTTGATTTCTTCCCTTTGCAATTTATAAAACGGGATCCACAAACTTGTTGGATTTGCATTCTGAATCTTTAATTTAGACATGCCTTAAAAAGGAGAAGAATTTGCTTCGTCATTAAACTCTTAGGGATTTTTCTCCCCCCTCTTTTGACTCTCTGTCGATTTGTGTTGTTTGGCATCAGGTTAAACAATAAAACGGTTCCAGAGCTGATTTAAATGGCTTTTCAATCCATTGCGTGTGCAGCCTCGGCCTTCTCACACTGTGTGCAGGGACAACACTCTCCTTTGGGAAGGGAGGGAATTCTGTAGTTGCCCAAATAAATCCCCTGTGTTTGTGTTGCGTGGCTTTTAAGTTGGACCAAGTGACGTTAGCGTCTAGGTGCGCCTGCGGGTAATAGTACGGATGGATATGATAAATAGCCCCCCCTCATCCTTATTATGCAGATGTCATGAAATGGGCTTTAAAATCCTGCCATTTAAAAGAATGGGGGAGGGGGCATGTGCCTTATTTTAAAGCCTTTAAGATCTTTCACAGGCTCTTTTACAGAAGTGAAGACAGCTGAAAGCAGTTTGTTTTGGTTTTGGTCCCCCCTGCCCCACAATGATTTTGCACCATTTCATGACTTTCTAATAGAAACACCTGGTATCCCAACATGCTAAAACTGCTATGAATTGGCAAAATTAAAGCCAGATTCCGGAGGTTACGATAAAGCTGAAATCTGTCAAGTTTCTTTCAAAGTCTTTTGGTGGTGGTGTGGCTGGTATTGCCCTGGAGAGCCTTTTGCAAGGAAAACACAGCAATTGCAGAAATCCTCTTCCCAACAGTGCAGATATCAGCGTTTGTGGTCACAGGGTGTGACTGTGAGGAGGAGAACAAGAAGGACCCTTTGGAGGGTGCCAGCCCTTCTCCACTGGGTGGTACTTTGGAACTGGTGTATCTGGCTTCTTTCTGTGGGACAAGCGATGGTGGATTTTCACACCATCAGCACGCTCAGGGGCTGGTTACTGGTTTGCAGCAGGGTTTGGTGTGTTACACAGCTCTGAAAGAAAAGATTTCTAGCATCAAAGTTTTTAATCATCAGTAGGATGGAGTCAGTTATGAGGTGCCATTTTGTGGCCAATCGTTGGAGGGCCATGAAGATGCTCAGAGGGCTGGAGCACCTCTCCTGTGAAGACCGGCTGAGAGAACTGGGCTTGTTCAGCCTGGAGAAGAGAAGGCTCCAGGGAGACCTTAGAGCAGCCTTCCAGTGTCTGAAGGGAGCTACAGGAGAGCTGGAGAGGGACTCTTTGTCACGGAGTGTAGTGACAGGACAAGGGATAATGGTTTCAAACTGAAAGAGTGGAGATTTAGATTAGATACCAGAAAGAAATTCTTTCCTGTGAGGGTGGTGAGACACTGGAACAGGTTGCCCAGAGAAGCTGTGGCTGCCCCATCCCTGGGAGTGTTCAAGGCCAGGCTGGATGGGGCTTTGAGCAACCTGGTCTGGCAGGAGGTGTCCCTGCCCATGGCAGGGGTGTTGGAACTCAGTGATCTTTAAGGTCCCTTCCAACTCTAACCGTTCAATGATTCTATGATTCCTTTTTAGTCAGCCTTTGGATAGGACCTTCAGCCATGTGGACCTCATTCTCTAGCTACGCATTTTTCTCTGTCAGGGAGTTTGTACGTTAATTTTGGTTGCCTTTCACATTCAAGTATTCATTTCTAATTGCTTTTTTGTGGGTTTTTTTTTCCCCTCTTAGCGCAAAATTTTCAATTTGTAAACCGTCTGCTATTTTTGGTGTGTCAAATGTGAAGTCTTCCTGTGTGAAACCGATAGAGAAGAAGATCACAGGAGACCCGGAGCAGTGACTCAGGTCACAGCAGGCCTGTTTGCGTGACACCTGTGTCATCAAAATAGCCTTGCTTTGGCATCTTTAAATGAGATTTTCTTTCCCTTCAGATGGTAGATCTGTTCAAAGGCGTATTTGATCATGAATAATTTGAAGGAAAACAATTTTCCATCCTTTTGAGAATACCATACATCTTCTCCTTGTTGCTTCTGAACTCTTTGCAAGACCAACATCTGATGTTGGGCAAGTTGTCAATTTTCATTACAAGAGTCTGCTAAGTTTCCCTCTTTCCTTCCACTTGAGGCATGTTAAGTCAGATAAATTCATACACTGATGTTTAATCACTGAGCACTAATCACCCTTGTGCAATATTGATCAGCAGCCTTTTGGTATACGATGATCTGAATGAGTAATAGCTTTGCTAGTAAACACCAAGGAATTGGGAGGGTGCAGCTGGTGAGTTAGCCCGGTGCAGAAGTTGATATGGCTTTTATCTAATTTCCAGAGGCTTCTAGACTCCATCAAACAGTGTTGTCTGCTCTTTTTCCCCCTCCCCTGCTCCAAACGGGTTTTCTTCTTGTTCTCACGTTCAAGCTAAGCGGTGATCCTTCCTTTTTGTGGAATGGGTTTCTTTCAACAAGCGCCCCAAACCCTCTTCTCAGGGTTACTGAGATTGTCCACAGTCTCATTTCCCTGAGAAGCCTGTCCTTTCTCCTCCTCCTCCTCCTCCTGCTCCCCCCCAGGCACACTTGAAGCACGCTCAGGCTTCCCATGCAGCCCAGTTTCATCATGGGGGCTGCCTGTGAACGTGGCACGTGAAAAGGTCTGCGTGTGAGATAATTCAGCTAAAAAGAGAGCAGGGAAAACCCAAGACAGGCAGGGCTGCGGTGTGCGGGTTGAAAGCCTTTTTTTTTTTT
>VXBJ01003887.1:364479-378813 GCA_013400055.1 Nycticryphes semicollaris | reverse complement strand
CCCTTTTCCTCCCACTCTTTCCTTACCGGGTAAAAGACCCGGTCTGTGCCTGAACTTACTATTCTGAATAACCTCTTTTCTGCACACAGCAACTGATACTCACATCCTGTTTGCTACCAGCTTTAGCTGAAAGAGCACCCCGAAGAGTGACATTTCTATTTCTGTGGGGTTTGTTGGAGTGAGATTGTGGGCTGGCTCTTTGCTGCTGCCTCTTGTCATGTGCCTTTTGATTCTCTTCTGTGAATTTGAGGAAACCCGCTTTTCCTTTGCTCTTTGTATGAAACAGCAAAATCACTATGGGATTTGAAATCACATTTGGAAAACCGAGGTGGACTTTAAACAGAGGAAGAATCTATATAGAGAGTCAGGATCCATAAGTATTTAGACTTTGATTAATGCTCTACTAATGCAGAACCAGTCTGCATGGGAAATAACATGAATAAACCTGTGAATCCCATTCTTGCCAAGCTGTAGGTTTTGATCAGGGTCTTGCTGACTTCCTTGGAAAAAATCTAGATTTAAATATTCATATTTTTTCTCTGCTTTAAATCCATGCAGACCAGTGACTCTATGTGTTAGTTCTCTAATGTAATCACTTCACCATGTTTCATAAACTATTTGCACACTCCCAAATCTGTTTTACTGGCAGAGGTGCTCAGGGAAGCTGAAATGCAGTATTAATTACCCACTTTAAAATATGCTTGATTGAGTGGCTCGTGCTGCAGTAATTCCTCGTGCCAACCTTTGTTGCATCTGCTGCTTTTAGAGTTTTACCAGTTGCAACCCATAGAGCCGTGCTCGTAAAATACAGGCACCTAAAAAACCCAAGGAACAAAAGCCCAATAATTGTCAAATCTGTTTTCGAGATGCTGTGCGGAGGAAAATAATAAAGGGAGTCTGCTTACAGTTTCACTGAATCTTCCTGTGAATAAAACTTTGAAGGCTAAGCAGGTTCATCTTCTTACTGCTTTTACAAGCCTGTGCTACGTTTTTTTTCACATGAAGTGAAAATGGGAGGAAACGTGAGCACATCTGAATTGCTCCCACAATGAGAAGTTTCCATGTTGTTCCTTTTAACTTACTCCACCTTGAGGATGACTTGGATGAGATCCATCGACGTAGCTTGCTTTCTCCCCCTATCACCGCATCCTTCTGCTGAGAAGGACAATTTCTCACCTGCTTTTCCCTCCCCTACCTTCATGGTAGGATGCTCGTACCTTAAGGCTGGGTGCAGGCTCCCCAGCTGTGGCACACTGGGAGCCCGGGGCCATACATCCGCAGGGAGGGACAGGGGACTTGGCTGGTGGCCTAGGTGGGAGGACACACTGTGCTCAACCCACATGCCACCGAATCTCTCGTTGGCACTTGCAGTAATGCCTTGTCCCTGGTTGGGGGCCACCACTGTTGGGCTGGGGCATCTCGCCATCTGGAGATAGGATGGGGAGAGGGTGCTTTATAGCCACCTGTGGCATGGTAGTCAATGGAGGCAGACACGTGGCCCAGCAGCCCACTCTGGTCTCTGCCTGGGTATGTCATTCCCTTGCAGTCTTGAGGTCAGAGCATTCCCACGCTGGACAGCTTTGGTGCAATCACGATGGTGCTGCCCCTTCCAGGTAGGGCTTGATGGCTGCCTCTCCAGAGGATGCAGGAGGAGGTTAGCACCGAAGGTGGTGGTGGTCTTCCTCTGCATCCTGGTCTGGTGGGGGCTTGCTGCTCCCTGCCTGGCCACATGTGGGTCTCAGTGGTGTGGCTCTCAGGTGGGATTCCTCGTTTGTTTTGTATTAGAATAAAAACAAAACACCAAATCCTGCCAGGTGAGGAAAGTCCTGTTTCAGTCCCACCAGGGTGTCCAAGAGGGAGTGTGCTTGCTGGAGTGGTTGGGTTTTGACCTCCCTGCAGGAGGCTGGTTTGCTCCTGGAGATAAACTGGTCCTGCCCTGGTTCAATTTCATTGCAGAGCCATTGATCTTACTTGACTGATTTAGGAGGTGTTTCTCCAGAGCCTTGTGACATTGTCTGGCGTTGGGGAGGAGGGAGGATTGGTGTAGGTTGCCTGCAAAGTCACGGTGAAGTCCCAGGTTTTTTGGAGTCCGTGAGGTTTGGGCTTGTGATGTTTGGGCTGTTGAGGCCCCTGAAGCCTGGCCCTGCCCTGGCAAGTTTGTACTGATTTGTGCTGTGTGAGGTGAAGGCCTCAAATGTAGGGAAGTAGTTGGCTCCTTTTGGAGGATGTTTGCAGCGTGTGTTTTGTTTTGCTTTCCAACCATGAGAAAGGGGGGAAAAAACACCTAATAGTAAAAAAATAATCTCTCTGAACCTGGTGTAGAATTGGGACACGAGCAGAGTAGAGTATGTGTATGTAAGTGGCAGAACTAATTTGTGCGTTGATAGATGTGTGGTGACACTGAGGTCTCTGTTGCAGGAGGACAGTTTTTCTTCAGCCTGTGCCTGCTGCAGGTGACAAGGATCTGTGGAGCAGGGATCAGGATGGAGCACAGCTTTGTTTCCCTGCAGAGCCCCGGGACACTTGGAAGCCCCACATCCAGGCAGCCTCTCAAACCCATTTATCAAAATGCCTGGTTTTCCCCCTCAATTCATCCAGCGAAACCAATATTAAACAGTAAGCAAGGAAAAACCCTATGTTAACTAAACAGTTATAGGGGAAAATGGTGCAAATCCATTAGCTTTTGTCAGGTTTTCCTCATTTCTATTTTTATTTGTCACTGCTAATGGATTTAGTGCAACCTGCACCCTCCCACCCGCCTCTGCTGGCTGTTAACCCCTTCCCCTGGAAATTCACTCACTGCCTTATTTCATCATTAATACACTAGTAGGCAAAAAATGACCTGCAAACCTTTAGCACAGATATAAGCGTTGAATAATATTTTTAATATCTGTGGGGTGAAGGGTTGTGTTTTTAAAATAGTCACTAGGTTTTTATACACAATGCAACTATATATTTGTAAGAAGAGGCAAAGAGGCAATTTATATCTTTCCCCCCCCCCCCATTTTTAGAATCTAGATAATATTAAGAGTATCAGATGACCAGTGGGTGTTAAAATGAGCACCCTTGTGACATGAAATTAGCACATCCTATTAAATGGGCTGTCGGTCTGGAGTCTCCGTGATTTTTCTCTTTTTTCCTTGTACCATTGACTTTATAGGTGACCTTGAGCACTTAACTACTTCTTTTATTCTTTTGTTTCTGTGTCTCCTCAATTTTCTCTTCAATAGAATAGGGTAATTGCACTTTCCATGTATACACAGGAATTCTATAGGCTGAAATGGCATTACTAATGCTACTTGCTACCTAATCTCCCCCAAGTACACCGTGTGACGGGCTGTCGTGCTGACAGCCTTGTCTGCTGGGCTTTCCTGCCTCCCCAGCCCCATCTCCTTTCTTCCATTTGATCTTCCACTTTGTTCCTCCCCAGCAGTGTCAAAGCCTCTCTTCTCCAGTGCCTGGCCTTCACCTGGCCTGGGGAGGCTTTGGGGACCATCTGAGGTTGCCAGGCACTAGGATGGAATGACATACAGCTGCTTTATGTAGGAGCAAGGAATTGTTTAAGGGCACTTAACGACATGGGTTTCTTCAGTTGCTTGCAGGATTTCCATATGACAGTCTAGTAGCTTCACGGGGTGGTTTGCATATAAACTCCACAAGGAGATTTTTAACAGGCTAACTATGACTCTTGGAGTCGGGTGACATAATGCAACACCTCCTGAGCCTGTTGCAGGAGTTGTTTGATGATGGAAGGGTGGGAAGCTGACATGGTGTAGCAGATCTACTGCAGGCTGAAGGCAATAGCATTGTCTGAGCTTTCCTGTACGGATGGACGTAGAGGAGCTGGTGTGCTGGAGGAGTGATGAAAAGGCTGGAGGAGGAGCAGTGAACCAGCTGTGCCCATGCTGTCATCTGGCAGTGGGTCACCGGGACTGAAATTAAGCTTAAGAATTCTTCGAGACCCAGCACTGAAGTGCCCCTGGTGTGATCAGGAGCCTGGACTCTGGGGGCATGCCTTAGCTCTGTAGTCCTTGGCAGCAGCTCGGACTTGCTGGGTGTAGAGGTTGCACACTTGAAGATGTTTCTGACCTCTCTATACTCATGAGGGAGATTGCTGAGGTAAAAAAATTGCTTAAAAGCCCATGAATGCCTTTATTTGTGTAAAAACCCGAACTGTCGTCGCACTCCTGTGCCCTGAGACGTTACATGCTGTTTCTTTGCTCTGCTTGTGGCAGGTGGACAAGACCACAGGACCTGCGCATGTGCTGTGGTCTTCTCTGGGGTTTGTGTGGGGGTCAGCCTCTAAAGTCCATTCTGAAGTCCCTTCAGGGCTCCCCACTCCGATAGCACACAGAAGATCAAAGGTGGAAAGAAAATTTCTGATGTCTTGTGCCAGTGAGAGCTGAACTCCTTCAACAGTGGGAGGGAGACCTGGACAGTGTGCATTTCGGTGGCACTTTCTTGTGTTGCAGGATCTTGCGTTGCATCTTGCCTGTGAAATAGGTTTGGAGTTGGTTGGGTTTTTTTATTTGACTGTGGAATACCACAGTATTTTCTTGGTGCTGGTCAGTCTGGCCTCTTTATTCCTGTAGCATTGTGTATTCGCATGCTTGGCACATGCTCAAACCTTTTGGTTTGAGGGGTTTTGTTTTATTTTATTTTGAGGCTAAGTAGTCCTTTTCCACTATGATTATACTTCTCATTCTCAGTGAACTTACGCACCCACCCAACTTCTCTGGTTGGAAAGAACAGTGCCCATTTTGTGACTGGAAGGACATCAGAGACATGGAGATGGTTAATGCCTCCTGCACCACGTGGGGCAAAATTGAGCCACTTTCCTAAAGGCAAAGAAGAGGGTTAAAAAGTTGATGGTTGTGTTGGTGTTTTGGGGTGGCTCATCGAGCAAGGGAGCTAAAATAGCAAGGGATGAGCATGAAAGCAGAGACTTGGACTTGTGTGATCTGAACTAATGGATGTTTTCACTTGGAGCAAAATAAGAAATAAAAAGCCCCAACCTTTTGTTTTCTTGAGAAAAGCTGGGGATTTCTTGATGCAACTGGTTTACTTGAACACCACACTCCAGCAAGCCTTCTGATCAAACCTTTAATTTCATGCATTTAATGAGCACTTATTTATGGTCATGTAATTGTGTTTTAGCTAGTCAGAGCTCTTTTTCGGTTTTGTGCTCGAGTTGAGCTGTGAGTGCCAGTTCACTGAAAGAAGACTTGAAAACACACAGGAGAAGTGGGTGTGAGGGTTTTGTTATGCTACGTGCAAATACTACTTTAGCTTTCTCTTGGGGTCAAGCTGTCGCATAACATTGCCAAACTCTCCTCGGCAGGGCAGGGGAAGGTTTAAACTCTTCTGAATTCATAGGTAAAGGGGATTTTGTGTAAGGGTTTCTGAAAATTAAATGCTTACCTTGCAGTTGTTACTGTCGTTAAAATTGCCATGAAAGTCTATAGTGCAGTTCTTTAAAACTGGCCATATAGAATTTCACTGGTCTGTGCTAGAAAAGTTGGAAGAGAATGAAGAAAATCTACCCTTAAATTGCATGAATAGCTATTTGTAATTTTTATGTGAGATTACAGTGGATCTAAGGAATGTGTTTTATAATAATAGCAATTGTTGGCAGTGGCTTTGTTTTTCTTTCTTTAAGAATTCCTTAGCAGTTGTATTATTTTTTTTTAAACCAGCTGACCTCAGATGATTCAAATGCTCTCTTTGTGTCTTTCTGCGAATTACTTCATTCGTATAAACAAGGAATAACTAGAGAACCCAGCAGCCTCATCTGCAAGGTACATAGCTGTTAAAGAGGATAAAGGATCTGTGACCACTCCTAAAACCATTTAAAACTGGAGGAGCAATGTAGGCGAGCAGAGCATCCAACATTGTGTCTGTCTTGATAACTTGAAATACCCACAGGTAAAGGTGACCCAACAAAATTTTAAGTGGACCAGCAGAACAACTTCAGCATCTGAATCGTAAATCTCCCTGTGCCAGGGACATAGTTTAAAATTCATGATACAGTATCTTTCCCCAGTTTTGATACTGGTAGGCTAGTTCTGTCTCAAATAAAGGAACTACAATTCTGAGTTGGTGCTGTTTTAGCAGCTTCATGTAGAGGAGGGCAGGACTGATGTGAGGGATGGGGAGCTGAACTGAAAAAGAAAGGGGAGGTCTTCTCGGCAGCGCTTTCTGCGAGCGAATAGCACAGAGCTGGCCTTTGAGCAGTGCTCCTGGCTGCACGGGTTTGCTGTGGGTACCAAAAAGCCTCTCTGCCCCTGCTGTTGGCAGCGCTCATTCAACACGGCATCGGAGGTGGCGCTGGACTTGCCTTTTCTACTCTCGCTGAGTTTTGCAGTCGTGAGCCATTTGTTTCCCATAGCACCTACAAACGTTCAAGGGTAGCGGTGTGTTTGGGGACAGGTGTGTAATCCGTGTTCTTATTGCAGGGTGGATTTTAAGACACTTGGCATGTATCTCCACATAGTGCAAGAAAAGTTACTTAAGCAAGTCGTTCTCTCCTGAGGTGGCTTCTGGAGTGATTATTGTGCTCCTCTTCATGCGTTTCAGAGCTGAAGGTGGGTGTCAGGAGGTGCCGCTTGGAAAGTATTTCACTTCCCTTCCTCCTGCCTCTCCGTCTTCTCACAAAAATCCCTCACTTTTCTTACGAAATAGAGGTTTTCACAAGGTGAAAAGAGGGGTATTTGTGTTTAGGAGGAATTCTGGATGTTGTCGTGGTGACACCATGGCTTTTTCTATCATCCAATTCTCTTTTTGTGAAATCTGCATTTCAAAAACTGATTCCCTAAAACTTGATCCCAGAGAAAGGCTTCTGCGCTCACAGTCTCGGCCACTAGAGCATGCCCCTAAGTGCCACATCTACATGTTTCTTAAATACCTCCATTGATCTTACTGACTGATTTAGGAGGTGTTTGCAGGCTGCCTGCAAAGGTACCAACTCACAGTGAAGTCCCAGGTGTCCTGGAGTCCATGGACATTTGGGCTGTTGAGGCTCCTGAAGCCTGGCCCTGCCCTGGCAACAACTGGACAAGCCGTACAGCATTCCCATGGATAAACGTGTTGGCGAATCCACGTGAAGAGTTTGCTTCAAGGCTGCTGCTGCAGGGAAACTGGGCACAAGGAGCTCAGGATTAATATTTCTTCAAAGTAAGAACCTTTGATGGCCACTAATCTCTGCACTATTACTTGCAAAGAGGTCATTTGCTGTAAGAATAGTAGGTTTCATCCATGCAGAGAGCAAACCCTGGGATCAATAATGGTGAATACTGGCACCAAAAGGTTCCTCATTGCTGCCCAAAGTGTCGTTAGTGTTATTGGTAGGTCCTGTATTAACGATAACAACAACTTACATTGAGCTAAGCAGGGATTGGTAAGTCACAGTGGTAGGATTTCAAGATTTGATAGCTTGGCACTGCAGTTGCTAGTTGGAAATGCCCTTTTTACAGAATCACAGAATTAATATGGGGTTGGAAGGGACCTCTGGAGATCATCCTGTCCAATCCCCTGCCAAAGCAGGACCTCCTAGAGCAGGTTGCACAGGAATGTGTCCAGGTGGGTTTTGAATGTCTCCAGTTCCAGAGACTCCACCATTTCTGGGGCAGCCTGCTCCAGGGCTTTGTCACCCTCAAAGTAGAGAAGTTCCTCCTCATGTTTAGATGGAACTGCTTGTGTTCAAGTTTGTGCCCATTTCCTCTTGTCTTCTTACTGAGAACCACTGCTTTTTCTGCTTGTTCTTACAGTTCCCCAAGCACCCTTGCTTCAGCAGCAGGGCATAGTTCTCAAAGAAGGTGTACATCTACATTGCTTCAGCCTGGGTGGCTGCCGTGTGCCTAATTCATATCACTGACAGTTTGTTTGAGAGGGTCTAGCCATGGTCACTCATCCCCTCCTTGTTTGATAGTGAAGAAGCAAATGGACAGATCTACCCAGTGGGGAGTTGTTGGCTTGGTTTTGCTTTTGTTCCCTTGCTGCAAGTAGCAAGGTCTTTAACTCCAAGAGGTCAGTTTAATATCTCCCAGCTTGCCTGTGTAGCCTGGGTGCCTGTGCAGAGCTGTGTGGTCGCTCACTCATTCGTGGCTCTCTTGGTGCTTTTCCTCTCCTCCCAGTCTAGCCAGTGTCCCCCAGCATTCATGCATCCAAGTCCAGCATCTCAGCATCTCTGGGCTCTCCTGGTCTGTCCCTCAGGGCCATGGTTGCCAGCCTGGCTGCCAGTTCACCCCAGCTCTCCCACATGTGCTCTGCTCTCCATCATCTTGGTTTTCTTGTTCCTTTTCCAAGCTGCTTTGTGTCCAGCCAGGGTCCTGTTTGTCCTTTGTCAGTGTGCCGTTCCAGGAGATGCATTGGGGTGTCACTGCAGCCCCTGCTGCAGAAGAGGAGAACTCCCATTGCCCTCCCTGGCTCCCTGCATCCATCCCCTGCTTTGCAGCAGCGCTGGGTACCCATGAGATCCTACATGTGAGCCAGCTTAATGAATTTAAATGACATGAAATTGTGCCAGCAAAATAGTTTTCTTGGAGGAGAATCGCTGAAATGGGCTTGTGGAAGAAGGGCCGGGCATGTGACAGAGGGCAGGGAAGAGAAGAGTGCAGCAGGGATCCAGGGAAGCAGCAGCTCAGACCCCTCCATCCACTGTGTCCCGTTTGGGGAATGTTCCCTTAGGGACCCTCTGGGTGGTGATGCTGCTGCGAGAGACGTGGGCACCTGGAGCGGCTCCTCCCTGGTTCCAGCACCATCCTGCACGGATTTATAGCAAAGGAAGATGTAGCCAGAGTTTCAGAAGGTACAATATGAAATTGCCATTGGCCCTTTGAAGCCCGCCTGTTTTGCTGTTCCTCTATCTGCTCCTTTCCCAAAGCTTTATTTTGGGCAGACCGTTTGTATGGCAATGAAAAGAACAACCCCGGAAAAAAAGTTGCGTTCCTAACACATTTCATGTCTGCACTAAAATATCCAGGGAACAAAATTAGCCCAATAAACATTTGCCAGAATTTTAATACAGGCAGGGTATGTATTTTTTTTTCCCAGGCATCGGTCTTGGAAGGAGCTCAATAAGTAAGTTTTTTTTTAATTGAGCTTTGGGGCAGATGATGGGGGATGTGGAAGTTGCGAGGTGTGCGCAAGCGAAATTTGTATAATGAGGAGTTTTAGTTGCAGATAATACTGTTATCCCCAGCTATAACAACTGACAGAGCTGGCAAGCAACACTGCGATTCTTTTAATTTTACATTTCAAACTTTTTTTCAGTTCTACTGAAAGATGACCAATTTTGTTTGGATCCCAATAGGTTGTGTAAAGTAGGATTTTAAAATTTATGCATGGAGTTCATTGGGAGAAACAAACAGATGGAGGCTGTATCGTGCGCATTTTCGTGGCAATGCCTGAAATCAGATTTGTACTTTTGAGACAGGAGAAAGAGCAAATGAATTAATGAGTTGGGACTTAGTACACAATATCCTGCTACTATCTACATATATATTAAATGATAGAAAAAAACATAACAATTTCCTAATAGATAATAGGGACTTTTTTAAAGAAAAAGTACTTAGTCATTAACTTTTACGGAGTAACTTCTATGTGATGCTTTCTCCCCCCACTAGTACCTCTAAAATAGCGTATAGTTGTAGGCAACCTTGGACAAGGGAAGGGGACTGGTACTAACAGTCCCCTTGTTTTTAATAATGTTGAACTCAGGCACAAGAAGCAGTAATGAGTGACGGGCAGAAGCGAGGTGGTTCCCCACGCCTGGCCCTGGGAGGAGACGACACATCGGGAAGTCTGGAAGCCCTCCAGTGCCAAGATGGTCAGGGGGCTGTTATCCACTCCTCAGCCACTTGTTGCCTGGGAGACAAATGTAATCCAGGGCTCTAATTATTTATTTATTTTCCCCTTTTTCTTGCTGGTTTGTGATTGGAGCCGCTATTGACTTTTGGCTCGGAGGAGGTAGAGAAGCAGCACGCCAAGTGTCATAAGATGGAAATTAATCACTAACCGATGGGTCTGAGTTCCAATGATTTCCTTTCCCGTGATCGCTCTGTACATGGGAAGACTAATGACGCATCTAAACAGACAGTTAAGGAAGCTCTTCACACCTCCAACAGTCAAGAAGGATTCTTAACCCAATGACACTTCAGTTTTTATTTCTGCTCTCTCGTGTGCTTGTGGAAAAACAAAAGTAGCTATCTTAAAAAAAGGAACTTTGCATGGTTGGAGAGCTTTGCCTTAAGTTGTGTTTGTTTTCGCTGCTAAATTCTAAGTCAGCTCAGTTGCAGTGAAAATAGAGCAGATCTGCCTTCCCGGTGTTTCTTTTAACAAGGAGTATAATACTTCTCAATACTTTTTGTGTGAGCGAGTTTCTGTTTTCCAGCAAGATTATTTTTGGCTTCCACACAAGGATATGGACAAGCCAAACAAATTTAGCTTAACAGTAATGAAAGGTTTTGACGTTACTCTTCAGTAGTGACTCTGTCTTATAAGGCCTTCAACTTGAACTAACTCTGGTGAGTTTGGGGGAGTAATCTCTTCCAGGTAGATGAGAAGTCTGTCTTGAAGTAAATGAAAAAACACAGAAGTTTGGAAAGAATATGTTGTGTTCCAGCAAGTACAAATAAGGTAGATGGTATTTAAGTGTAGCTTTTTTTTTTTTTAAGCTTATCCCATGCTGTAAGGAGTAAGGAATCCAGCAAAGGTTTTCTCCTGAAAAACGTTCCTAGTTTTGCACATTGCTTGCTTAAAAGGAAATTTTATGTTCTTCTTGCTCTGATTCTTGGATGGAGGATGGAAGTGGAATTTGAGAAGTTTGGATTCTATTTTTGACTTTGTCCTTTGCCTAAAAAGTCACTTACTAGACTTACCATGTCAAGTCTCTGGCTCATTGTCCCATATTTAAAAGAAGGCTAAACATAACAACCTCTTTTCTGCAAACTGGTTTGAGATGGTGGCGCACAGCTTCCAGCACTGACACCAGCAGTGGATCTTCATCTGTTGTAGTGCTTCACTAAAATGAAGGGCCAAGAGTCTTCCTTGCTCTCTCTCAAACCCCTTGAAACCTGGGCTTTTTAGCCATGCAAGGGCCTCACATCACCTTGAGAACGGGAGGATGTTTCCCCTTAGACTGTTCCGTGGCCTTCTGGTAGGGTGCCCTGAAGAGGCTTGACCCCGTGTTCCTTGTTCCACCAGAACAGTGTGTGGAAGGTGGTGCCACCTTCATCACCTCCAGCAGATGTGCTTGTTTCTGAAAGAACGTAGTGGCAGCTCCTGCGTGTTGTGCTAGCCCCTCTCCTTTTCTTTCAAGCCAAGTTTCGAGTGGTGCTGTGAATTTCTTAGATGCTACCCCACAGCCATCCAGTGATTTGAGGATGATTTTTTCTTTTTAGTTTTTGTGGTTTGGGAGGAATATACTGCAGATTTGCTGTCTGTAAGCTTGGAAGGAGGTCTGCAAGTACATTGCTGTTTGTATCCTGCAGCCATCCGTGAGGCAGAGGAGAGCTTAGGAGATGGTAGGGCTCCACAAAGATGACAAGTTTTCAAAAAGAAACAAGTGTCTGGTTTTTGGTTTTCCTTGTGGCTTTAGAAACTAATATCCCGCTTGTGATGTGATTTTTTTGGTGTGCATGCGTTTGTTCTTGGACACATGGAGCTGAGAGCCTTACTCTGCTGGTAGAAGTTGGAGTGGAGAAGAGGTTGACAAGCAGTTGGAGGCAATAGCACAGCTACTGCCCTGCCTGTTCAGAAGATGTGAAGATTTACCAAAAGTCTTACCGTAAATTCCTTGAAAGCCTGCCAACGGAGTTCATTTAATAATTGGGATTGGTGTTTGTTTTTATGTATGCTCAGGCAGATCAAGGCTGCTCCTGAGATGTCACGTTGCGTTTCATGTTGGGTCACAACAACCCCATGCAGTGCCACAGGCTTGGGGCAGAGTGGCTGGAGCTGCCTGGCATAAAAGGACCTGGGGGTGTTGGTGGACAGCCGGTTGAACGTGAGCCAGCAGTGTGCCCAGGTAGCCGAGAAGACCAACAGCATCCTGGCCTGTATCAGGAACAGCGTGGCAAGTAGGACTTGGCAGGTGGTCTGCTTAGTACTGATGAGGCCCCATCTTGAACACTGTATCCAGTTTTGGGCCTCTTACCACAAAAAAGCCATTGAGGTGCTGGAGTGGGTCTAGAGAAGGGCAACAAAGCCGGTGAGGGGTCTGGAAAGTGAGCCTTATGAGGAGAGGCTGAGGAATCTGTGGGAGGCTGAGGTGAGGCCTTGCTCTCTACAACTCCCTGAAAGGAGGGTGTAGAGAAGCGGAGGTCGGTCTCTTCTCCCAAGTCACAGGCGATAGGACAAGAGCAAATGGCCTCAAGTTGCACTAAGGAAGGTTCAAATTGAATATCAGAAAAAAACTTTACCTGGAAAGGGTTATGAAGCATTGGAACGGGCTGCCGAGAGAGGTGGTTGAGGCACCATCCCTGGAGGTATTCAAAAGATGGGTTGACATAGTGCTTAGTGACTATGGTTTAGTGATGGGTTGTTGTTCTTTATCAGAGTTAGGTTGATTGTTGAACTAGAGGATGTCAAAGGTCCCTTACAGCCTAGACAATTCCGTGATTCTGTGCTTTACAGTGAAGCCAAGGGAAGGTTATTTTCCTGTTTGTTTGAGAACCAGCACAAAACAATTCAAAATATCTGCACCCTGACCTCTGGTGGGATTAAGACAAGGGCTGAAATTGCACTGCTTGTAACTGCAGAACAAATTCTGAATTTTAGTTTAGTCTTCGTGTTACAGATTGACTGCTTGAGTTGCTCCGTGTGTCCAGAAAGGGTAATTACACTAACTGTTGTTTTAACTGATCATGATTTCACAACACCCTTCAATGATTTAAACTGGCTTTTTTTGTTTTGTTTGGGGTTTTTCGGGTATTTTTTTTCCTCCTTAGGGGAGAAAAGATGATTAATTTCCTCTTGTGGTATAATGGCACTGATGTCATGTGGTTGAAGGATTAAGTCCTTTTATTTTTAAAACAGTTGCTAGGATGTATAACCCCCTCCTTTTTAGCCCTGTTTCTTGTTAGTATAATAGTAAAAGGAAAAGAAAATCACTTTGAAGAAAAGTAGATTATTTTTTAAAGTTTCCATTTAGCAGTAACTGTAGCTTATTTTTCAAATATGGGGTGATGGGGTAATTGCCAGATATTATTAAATCATATTAACTTGTAACAAGGGGGATTGGGTGGGTGGATGGGGAGCAACCGAATATGTTTTTCCCCCAAAAAGTTTGATTTAAATCATACCGTCACAATACGTTATTATAATGGAGCAATAATCTCTGGCAAGCAAGCTATGTTCACTTCTGTCAGACAAAAAACCCAAACCCACTGCTTTTCCTGACAAATACTGCTAAATAAATAAGGCTGTGCCGTTAGATCAAATATTTGATTTTTTTTTTCATTCTTTTTTCTTTGCAGAGTATTGGAAAGGGGTCCTTGTGGTGTATAGACCCAGAATATAGACAAAATCTTATTCAGGCTTTGAAAAAGACACCCTATCACCCATATTCGCATGTGTTCAATACACCTCCCACATCTCCTCAGGCATATCAAAGGTAAGAACTAGATGCATTTTACAACTCTAAATGTTTTCATCCAGTGTTGCTTATGAACCTTGGGTAAGACTTTAAATGTAATTAAGCGACGCAGTTTGGAAATGGGCTAGTGAAGAGGGCTGGGGAGGACTAGCGATGGCCTGGCCTTGCAGGGGACGTGGGACTCCTCACTTGCCTGTCACCCGTGCCTGGTGGCCACAGGTTCCCGAGCGGAGCTGGCCAACCCACTCTCACCTCAGCCACCACCAAAAGCCTAAAATTAAAATGCATATAAGCAGACAGGGAGAGCTCTGAGGTCTCAGCGACTCCAGCGGTCTCCAGTGATCCCAGAGGAGCACGGGGCAGAGCAGCTGGCATTTTTCTGCCTAGCTTCAGCTAAACGGGCGTGGGGTGGGTTTGGTTTTTCAATTTATTTTTGAGCTTGCCATTGGTTATGGTGAACGTTAGCCAAGGGGGAGAGAGAGAACCTATGGCTGCCGGCTGCCAGCAAGCACCAGGTGCTTTGACACAGCCGCTTTCTCCTCGCTGCTGACACAGAAATTATTTCCTTCCCCTTTTTCCGAAAATTGCAGCGCTGGGGCCGAGGCACCGGTCACGACCAGTGCACTGGTGAGGCCACACCTTGAGTATGGTGTCCAGTTCTGGGCACCTCAATACAAGAGAGATCTGGAGGTGCTGGAGAGAGTGCAGAGGAGGGCAACGAAGATGGTGAAGGGCCTGGA
>VXBJ01003887.1:330506-364189 GCA_013400055.1 Nycticryphes semicollaris | reverse complement strand
GTTTCCGCCTCAGCGGGGAGGGCCGGAGGGCGAGGCCGGGCCCAGGCCCGCGGGAGAGGCCGCCGCCCGCCCTCGCCGCCCTATGAGCGTGATGGTCGCCATAGCAACGCGGGCGTCTCCCTGGCAACGCGTAGCCCAGCCGGGGGCCGTTGCGTCACCGCTCCGCCGCGCGCCGTTGCCTTGGTAACGGGTAATCCTGCCCAGCGACACGGCAGCCGCTCCGAAACTTTGGCTGGAAACGGGGATCCTGCACCGGGTTCCGTATCCCGCGAGGTCGGAATTGCCGAACCTGGAGGGGTTTTAGGGTTCCCTCCTCCACTCACCCCCCCTGCCCCGCTTCGTTTTGGAATGGGGGTGGGGGTTGAGCCCAAAAAGGGGGGCCGGGGTCTCCCCACGCAGCACAGCCCTGGCTGGGGGGCTGCACCCTGGGTCGCTTGCTCTTGTGTGTCCTGTGGAGCTCCTGAAAAATGTTTTCCGTGCTCCCACCTTTCCCACCCTCCCCCAACTTTTTGGTTTTCCCCCAATCCCAGCCCGTCCCACTGCTGCTGCCCTTTGCAGAAGGGCAGAAAAATAATTAGAATAATGGCGTTAGAATTGTAATTTGGGTCTTTGAACAAGGCTTGTTTCCAGAGCCTCACTTCATAATTTCTGTTGCCTTTTAAAGAATATTCTAATTATGCCCACACAGATTGATTCAGAGATTCTCATCTCGAGTAAAAACGTAATGCACATCTGACATAGAAATGGAGGGATTTTGATCCCTTCTAATCCCTGCAAACAGAAAAATCCAGCAAACACACGCAATTGAGAGCCGGAGGATCTCAGAGTTATTTAATTATTTCATGCTTGAAGTGACTGTTGCCTGCCTGGGTCAGATTTGCCCCACTCCCGTGCCATTTGCTGGCAGACGTTGCTGCAGAAGCCCACAGGCGGCGTTTCCAGGTCGGGTGGAAGGAAGCGATGCAGCAGCGCTGGGATGAGGTGTCCTTGCAGGGATGAGCCCGTAGAGACATCCCAGGCTGGGTGCTAGCCATCGGGGAGCCTGCCCGGGCTGGCCACCTCGCGTCCTTCACTACTTGCCCATCCTGGCTGCATCCATCTCTGCAGAGCCACAGACCTTAGGCAAAAGTCGTGCTGGCCTGTCTAATGGGTAGGGTATCCAGAACATCAACCTCTTGGCTGGTTCACATGTGTAGGAGAGGGTGTAGTGGCACATGCCAAACAGCATTGGATTTAAGAAAGTGTTTTGAAAGACTGCCCAGGTGTACCTGAGTGTATCGGGACTGAGGAAGACGGAGTGTATCCTCAGCAAGTTTGCTGATGATAACAAACTAAGAGGGCTGGCTGACACTTCAGAAAGCTGTGCTCACCATCCAACATGATCTTGGACAAGCTGGAGAGCTGGGCAGAGAAGAACCAAATGAGGTTCAACAAGAGCAAATGTTGTGTCCTGCACCTGAGGAAGAAGAATTCTGGGCACTGATACAGGTTATGGGCGGATCTGTTGGAAAGCACTTCTGAGAAGAAGGATCTGGGGGTCCTGGTAGATAGTAAACTCTTCATGAGCCAGCAATATGCCCTTGTTGCCAAGAGGGCCAATGGAATCCTGGGCTGCGTAGGGAAGAGTGTGACCAGAAGGTCAAGGGAGGTCATTCTCCCCTTCTACTCTGCACTGGTGAGGCCACAACTGGAATACTGCATCCAGTTCTGGGCTCCCCAGTTCAAAAGAGACAGGGAACTACTGGAGAAAGTCCAGCGTAGGGGAACAGAGATTATTAAGGGATTGGAGCGTCTCCCTGATGAGGAAAGGCTGAGAGAGCTGGCACTCTTTAGCCTGGAGAAGAGAAGGCTGAGGGGAGACCTCATTAATGATTGTAAGTATCTGAAGGGTGGGTTGAAGGAGAATGGAGATGGACCCTTTATAGTGGATCCCAGTGACAGGACGAGGGGCAATGGGCACAAGCTGGAACACAGGAAGTTTCTTTCAAATATGAGGAAAAAACTTGTTTGGGGTGAGGGTGGCAGATCCCTGGCAGAGGCTGCCCAGGGAGGGTGTGGAGTCCCCTTCTCTGGAGACCTTCAAGCCCCAGCTGGATGCAGTCCTGAGGGATGTGCTCTGGGCAATCCTGCTTTAGCAGAGAAGTTGGACTGGATGAGCTCTAGAGGTCCCTTCCCACTCTGACAATTCCCTGATTCCATGAAATGGCAAAGCTGTTTTCTGAGCGAGGGAGAGGGAGGATGGCTACTAAAACACCCAGAACTGCAAGGGAAACGTCTTCTGCCTGGAAACTCTGGGATGTCAGAGCTGCTGCTTGTGCTGCCAAGTGCTTTGGAATCTTCCTTGTAATGACCACATCCTAAAACAAAGAGCTTGCCTGGCTGCAGGAGCTTTGCAAATTCAGGCTCAAAGGAGGCCGGGTTTTGTACAAGACCAAGAAATTGTGGTCTTGCTGTTATTTTTAGCTGGCTATCTTTCAGCGGTTTTGCTGTCAAATAAAACTTAATCTTCCCATGGTCATCTAAAATATTTATTTATTCATCTATTAATGACTGGCAAAACATCAACACAAGGCTGGTCTAGTCCATCAGCAACTGATGAATTAATTTAATTACACATTGGCAGTTACATTGCAAAATGATTTTTTTTCAAATCTATTTCTGATATTTTCTCTGTGCGTTTGGAAAAACATTAATCCCATATGTAAGTGATGGTTTTCTCATGTGTACAAAGACTCTGGTAACTGGTAGAAAATGTAAATCCATTCTGCCATCGCTGGATCTCCAGAGCAGTACATCGTCATAGTAACAAATTCCAAAGGAAGATAAAGTGTCTAGAAAAAATCCTTGGGTGGCAGAGGTTTTGATGTCCCTCCGTTTTACCAAACTGAAGTCCACAACTACAAGAGAAACTATGTCACCTGATACTAATGACATATATATGGAACCAGATAATTCATCAATATTATTACTAGGAACGGGATTAATTAGAGCTAAACGGTTTATAAGGATCAGTTGGTGCAATTCCACAGGGGCAAATTGACCTATTGCTTGTCTTTATCGGATGTTTTAAAAGAATAAGGATACACAAATGAATCACATGTTCTCTTTAGTATCTGCGTAAGCAGCTTAGGGGTGCTTATGCAGCATAGAGTGGAGCGAAGTATTGTAAAAATATCCCAAGCAAGATGATCACTGAGCAGACAAATTCTCCTTTTCTGAGCAGAGTTAATTACATCAGATAATTTCGCTTTACAACGTCGCTAGAGCATCCTACAGAAACGTGACAGGGAGGACCTTTTATTGGAGGAGCTTTATGGTGTGAACCCACACGTTGGGATGGCTGAGTCAGTGTTGTGTTAGTATCGTTTGAGATTACGCATATGACTCAAAGCAGGAAGCTTGGATTACATTGGGCTCCATGGATTGAAGACCAGAAGACCAGAGTTTCGGGGAAAAGAACAACCTTGCAGTGTTTGTACATAAGTAAGAAGGAACTTCAGAGTACAGTTGTTTGAGCTGCTAGTGCACTTCAGGGTGAAGATTATCTGTAAACTGTAAGAAGAATATAGTAATGTGAATTATGTAACTTTAGTTGGATTGGATGTGTATTCTTAAAAAAAACAATACTCATGACAAAAAAAAAAAAACAAAGAGACATGGATTTTCCTCATTCTTCTAATTGAAGTCATTCATTGAATTGTGTCATTCATGATGAATTTCAAGGGTAAACTGACACTGATACACAGAGTTATCAAGAAAAGGCTCTCTCCTTGGTGTGGAAAAATTGCTTTAGTCTAATGTATTTCTTTTCAAATATTTACAAATGCGTTGGCAATAGCAACCTTGAAATATATTTATAGACACAAACCTGGGTAAGCAACTATGTAAGTCAGTGCCTTGGTATTTCACCTGTATGTTTTATTTCCAGTGATGTGAGTTACCTGGCTCTAACTGAACTGCAGGTAGGGTTTTTCTCTTCTAGTTGTGCTTCAAGGAGATCTTGAAATGGATTTTCCTTTTCTCTGTATGTATTATACAAGGCTAGTTCTCAATTGTGTTTCTCCTTCTGTTGCTGAAAACTACCAGGAAAAGTGATATAAAATAACAGAAATTGTTAGTTTC
Organism: Nycticryphes semicollaris; assembly: GCA_013400055.1. Lineage (NCBI taxonomy): Eukaryota > Metazoa > Chordata > Aves > Charadriiformes > Rostratulidae > Nycticryphes > Nycticryphes semicollaris. The sequence goes on along the minus strand of VXBJ01003887.1, from coordinate 360,067 downwards.
AGAGATGGTTGAAGAGTATGTGAAGATGTGACAGCTTAAGAGTATTGGCTAGATCCCTTTACAGACTTGTAGAGCATTATTGCAGTGCTTTTCAGTTTTCCACTATTATTTTGCTAATTGTAGTTTCTTAAACCAGCGGCAAACATTGACGCGTCTGTCCTAAGCTGCCACAGAACTGATGAAATTGTGAACGTGCCCGAGAGAGAAACTGAAGAGTGGTTTCTTTCTTGTGCTGCCCCAACCTGCCTGCTCTTAAAGGCTTCATTGGTTCCTTGTTGGTTTTCCCATTGGAACTGCTCCTTAAGCCAGCTTGGTTGGTATGTTCTGCTTCAGGAAGGATTGAGACTCAGAAAAACCACTTCTGCTTCTTGTGTAGAGTCACTTTCCAGAACAGCATTTCATTTACACATGCCTGACTCTGTGATGGGGTTTTCCTTTCCCCTCCCCTTGTTGAATGTGTGGGTTGGCGGGTGGCCAGAGGGTCATAGAGGGCCTGCATGTCCCTGAGTGACCAGTTTATCGAAACTTTACTAGCCTGGGATTTGAAAAATTAGGAGTTATTTGTGTTTCATTGACTTTAGTCTCATCACTATTTCCTACTGCTGCTGCCTGCCTTAAAAACGTGATGAGCTCCTTCAACCTTCATCACTCCTCCAGTGTCTTGTCTTTTGATACTTGTTTCTGCTACAAATACATTTCCTTCTTCTTTATCCCGAGGCAGAGGTTAAGAAAAAGGAACCCCTATCTAACTTATGAAATTTGTTAATGTGAAAAAATTTGTGAAACTTGTATTTCAGGACGAAAGCTTTATCTGCCATGACCTGCCACTGCTGCAAGCCCTGTGGTAAAAGGTGGGAGGGGCATTCTTAGATTTGGACTTGAACTAAAAAAAACCCACTACATTTACCTGGTTTGAGACTGAAAACATACAGTCTTGCTGCTCCCAGTCCTAGCTTTCTGCTTCTTAGCAGTACAAATCCTCCTGCCATGCCATGAGGAGGATGAGGGGCAGCCACGCTGGGGGACCTCCCTGGGCCTTCCTGTTCCCCCTGGTTTTTGCTTTACTGTCACAAGCCTTCACCCTTTTCCAGTTGTTTATTGAAGCTAAACCTGCATCACAGTTAATATGATTATCATTTTGGACAGCATATGAGCACTCTTTTTATCCATACGCTTCATATGTTGAGATCAGAGATGACCTTCTGTGGCCGTTTGGTAAAACAACCTTTTCCCATTCGATGGAGACTTTGAGGCACTGAAGGACACTGCAGGGTGTCTCCCTGCAAGAAGGCACTTTGAAAAGAAATTAATTGGTTGTCCTTTGCAGTCTGGAAATGTGGATTTAATTCTGCATTATCGTTTATGCTTCCAATAGGAAATTAAGCTGACCATAGAACAATCTAATGTTAATTTCTGTGCATGTTAGAACCCCTTTGTTGAGATTGATCGAGATATTTTACTGCCTCGATGGAGTCAGAAGTAGTTTTCTTCTCTTGCTTTGGTGCTAAGGCAGAGTCTTTGGGGAATTTTGTTTCGCTAGTTTTGTAGTTCAGAGATCACAGGGAACACAGGTTCTTCTGAATTGCACCCTCTGACACCGCAACGTGTCTTGGTTTGAAGAGCATCTATACTTTGTGATTATGCTGTTGTATTTCTGTTTTCTGACAAGTTAAAGAACATTGGTTCTGCTTGATGCCAGGTAGAAATAGCAAAGAAAAAAGAACTTTTGCTTAAGTAGATGTCTGTAATGCTATCCGTGAATAAATATTTGAGGATTTGCCAATCCAGGACTTGTTTTCTAACATATTCTTATCAGCTGTCTAGCCAGTAGACTTCTGTGATAGGGGAAGTATCCCACTGAGCATAGTTACAGAAAACAAAACAGATCAGCTCTTACCTTTTAAAAGGAATTTTCTTGTACCTTATAGTAGGAGGGAGGCAGAGAGGAGGGAGATAAATTAGGAAAGGTGACAGCAGGTCTTGGGCAGAAAAAGAGCAGAGTCCATCCTGTTTCATGGAACAGTCCTGTGCATCTTTTCTGCAGCACCTTTGTGCTCAGCCAGAACGAGTGGTGGAAATACAAATACCCCTCTAATCACATCTTTGATCCTTTTGAAATTGGGTAAGTGCTTCTGAGCCTTCTCAGCTGAAATGTTTTCAATTCTTCCTCATCCATACCCCCCAAAATAGTACAAATGTCTAGTTTCTCATTTGCCAAACACATAAAGATTTAGTTGAGTGTTTTGGCTGTGTGTTTCCAGATCTTTGGTAAAGATCTGTAAAGCAGCATCCTTAGCCTGTCATACTTCTCTAGATGCTGGGCAGACAGCAGCTCCTGATTAACAGTCTTATTATTCATAGACCAATTTGTTGATCAGTCTTCCCAGTTACTTGGCTTTTTAGGCTTTTTTTTTCCCCTCTGCCGACGGTAGATAAATACAGCTTTATTCCAAATGTAACTTGGAATGATACCATTGATATTTCCACTTGAATTCAGGGGAAAAGGAACGTCTAGGGATGTGTTTTGAAAATTCTGTGAAGTTTGTTTGTAAATACCTCTCTAGCTGTGAATATTTCCGTAAGAAAATCGTTACAGTGGGCTCATTGATAGAGCTATGAATTGTTGACTGCAGAAACTTGAAAGCACATGGGTCTTCTGCAGCTCCCCATCCCTCTTCTTCCCTGTCCTCAGGGTGTGCTCTTGTATAGTTGGGGTATGTATTGTGTATGGGACGAATGGTGTAGCAGAAAACAGCACGGGGCACATCTCGCCTTTGGTTACTCAACAGTGTTACAGAATCATAGAATGGTTAGAGTTGGAAGGGACCTTAAAGATCATCTGGTTCCAACCCCACTGCCCTGGGCAGGGACACCTCCCACCAGACCAGGTTGCTCAAAGCCCCATCCAGCCTGGCCTTGAACACTCCCAGGGATGGGGCATCCACAACTTCCCTGTGCAACCTGTTCCAGTGTCTCACCACCCTCACAGGAAAGAATTTCTTTCTGGTATCTAATCTAAATCTCCTCTCTTTCAGTTTGAAACCATTACCCCTTGTCCTGTCACTACACTCTCTGACAAAGAGTCCCTCTCCAGCTCTCCTGTAGCTCCCTTCAGACACTGGAAGGCTGCTCTAAGGTCTCCCTGGAGCCTTCTCTTCTCCAGGCTGAACAACCCCAGCTCTCTCAGCCTGTCTTCACAGGAGAGGTGCTCCAGCCCTCTGAGCATCTTCATGGCCCTCCGCTGGACCCATTCCAACAGGTCCATGTCCTTCCTGTGTTGAGGACTCCAAAGCTGGACACAGCACTCCAGGTGGGGTCTCACAAGCACAGAGTAGAGGGACAGAATCACCTCCAGCGACCTGCTGGCCACGCTTCTTTTGATTCAGCCCAAGATGTGGTTGGCCTTCTTGCCAGTGCGTACGGCTGCCTTGTGTTGAGCTTCAGCTGTTCAGTCCATCTCTCACCCTTCATCCCACTAATAGCATCCTGTTAATAATTGCATCGCTATCGCGACTGTGGCAGTTGCATGGAGGGGGAAGCCATTGTCAAGGCAGTTCAGTCACCTGAAATTTTAGTAGTTGAAAATTAGGGCTCAGGAACAGATGTTTGTTTGCTGAGCAGCAGCTGACATGAGCATCACGTAGGGCTTTTTATTTCCAGAATTCAAGTTAAAATTTTAATTTTTTTTTTTATTCACTTCTCTATTAGCTACTGAACTTCATACCTTTGGTTCCTTTAGTAAAGGAAATTTGCAGGGAAAGACACCTTTTTTTTTTCAGTTCTATTGTACTACTGACATTGTTAGAAAATACTCTGCTGTCGTATTAGCAGTGATAAACTTTCCATGAGTATAAAAAACCCCAAAGTTAGGATGACTTCAGGATCTTTCAAATAGTAGGGAAGGAGTGGCTTTTCTGTAATGGCTACTCTTGGGATTTTAAGCATTCTGTGTTTTATGCTACAGTGGCCTGATAAGATGTTCCTTCCCCTTTCCCCTTGTGGAACAGAGTGTTCAGAGCTTGCACTTCAGTTTCTCTTCTTTTTTCTTGTCTTTGTTCTTTTTGGTAAAGCCATGATGAAACTCTAGAGACTATATTTCATTATTTGTACCGTATTTTTTGACATATGTTTTGACTTAATTTTGGGAACCCCACAGTTGTTTAAAGAAAACCTCTCCAGCAATTTTGGTACATCTAAACATAAATCAGAATTCAGAGGCTGTGGTTTAGATAGGCAGCCAACAAGTTTCTTGGAATCTTTCTGGTCCAGGTGGCCCTGAAGGCCGTGTGTATGTGTGAGGTGCTCATCAGTGAAGTATTATAAAACTGTTTGTAAAATGCCAAAAAAAAGCCCCTAAAACAAAACGGGATTTGCTACCTAGGAAGCAAGTACCAAGGAAGCACCTTGGAAGGTGCTGAGGGTATGGATTACCCAATAGTCCCCCAAAAGGTGGAGTTTTGTTTAACTCCTGTGTCCAGAGCTAATCAAATGCATCTGGAAGAGGACACTAGACCTCCTGGGATATTTAGTTTTTAAATCAGTCTCTCTGATATTTCGAGTCCATGTGGACTGTCGCAGCAAGCACAGATTGACTGTGCTGCACCGCTCCTCTGCTTTCTGTGAAACTTCCCTCTGGCATTGGGGTCATGGAAGCTGTTGGTTTCATCCAGTTTTGGTGGTTTTGATGTTGCTATACTTTCAATAAGATTCCCTGGTTTGAATCTGAGGGGGTTTTTTCCCCCCATGGCTGTATGTTGTTGTGGTGATAAATGTGCAAACCTCTGAGGGTTTCAGTGCCCGGGTATATGTATATACAGTGTTTTTGACATACTTTTTATGTCAAAAGGCAGCCTGGCTGCCAGGGAAGCTGCTCTCTCTTGTGCTTAAAAACAAAATGTACTGTTCTAGTGCAGGTGACCTATTTCCATTACAAAAGAGTAAATACAGCAAGGGCGATAGGAGAATTGCTTGAGACAACTAGTCTGAAGTGGGTTTGTGTAAGCAGTTTGACTAGCAAACACATTAGAGAAGTTCATTTTGTTGATGAATAACTTGTGGATACCAGGAGAGGAGCCCTGGAGAGGTGCAGCCTGGCTCTGCTGCTCAGGGTGAAGTTGGTCGGGTTGTCATGTACACTCCTCCAGCTGTTTAGAAAGGAGCAGGGGTTCCACCTCCGTGTCTTGAGGTTGTTTTTCCCTTTGTGAAAGGGGGACGCCTGAAGAGATTGGCCATCTCAGATACCAATGTGGGTTGGAGTTTTAGAAAAGATCTTGCCTTGCTTTTCATCCTGACTCGTTTCTGCTTTGTTGGCAATCTCCTCCTGTTAATTGCCAGAACTCGCTCTGTGGGCTCATGCGTACACTTCAGTTATGTACGGTAATTTTTCAGTGCTCGGCTCTTAAAACATCCAAGATTGCACAGCCAATGGGTCTTGCTAATACAAATGGAAATGTATTTCTTTCTTGGCTTGCTGCAGCACGCGTGCACTTGTTAAATTTTCTTTTCATTAGCTTGTATGACATATTTTTGGTATTAGAATCAGTACTACACGGTCTTTATTTATGAAAGTGGAATAACTGTACTATACTACTCTGCCCTTTTCAAAAGCAGTAGTCGGTGTCCAGCTTCATACAGCTGGAGGTGTTTTGCATTTTTTACTTATGGCCCTGTATACCTGACCACTGTTGGTAGTTGTTCTCTCTACTGCAGTTTTTGACCTTGCTGATGGGTTCTCTATGTTGTCTGCCTGGATAATATAAATATTGCAGAGCTCTATGCCTCTCGCTGCTTTTTTCTGTAACTATTTTTACCAGGATTCCATTAGATACCCTTCTAAAAGAAATTCTGTTCAAACAGTGATTGCAGGCCTGATGGAAAACTTCCTAAGGTTAGTTTGAAGAACAAACACGCTCAGAACAGACTCTTCCTTTGATGCTTTAAATTCAGTGTTTAGAATTGTATGTAATTCCAGGTTTTAGTCTTGTGTGAGTGTGGTGGTGGTATTTTTTAAGACAGAATATGTGAAATTTGGAAAAATTAATTGCATAGTAATGCCACTACTGAAGACTGAGTTGTTAAAAATATAATGATGCTTTAAAATATCTATGCAGCGTTGGGAATTCATAACTGATGGTTATGAAGGATGTAGGTTCCAGTAAAAGAAAATATATTTGAAAAAGAGATGTAAGTTCAGCAAATTCGGGGTTATTTGGGTGTCATTTTTTTATGTTTAATCCAGAATACCAGATGGAGAAAAAAAAAATGTAAACAAAATGAAACTGGGTTACTTTTAAATCTGTAACTTTCCTGAAAAGACTTTTTTTCCAGGGAGCTGTCTGATCCGTGGCAAAACTCATAACAGCTCCCCAGGTATTTAAGATCTCTTTTAATTGGAGATCCTTCTCTGTATGAAAAATTGTTCTCTTGTTAGCTGTTTTGCATATGAAAGATGAAGACAAGCATTGTTCTCATGAGATTAAAAAAATAATTAATTAGAATGAAATAATTTTCTAAACTTAAAGGAATTAATAACAAACAAAGCTTCTGGAGTAGCCAGCTTTTATTTTGCTACTTGCAAGTGTCACACCATGTAAAAGGAAGACTCCATACAAACACATCTATTCCATGGTAGTTTAAGAACCAGCGTCAGCTGTATAGCTAAAGCAATGCAGATCTTTTGGTTATTAAGTATATTTTGCTGCTCTTGCCTTCAAATGTAGAAATAGAGTTGTTCAGATTTTTTTTTGGGGGGGTGGTGTTTGTTGGTTGGGGAGAAAGAATGAAAATTTTTGCTGGAACTACTAGAACTGGTCATTTTTTGTCTCCCTGGAGATATTGCCATCAAATCCCTGCTTTGAAAACAGGCAAAGTTATCTTGATGAGCTCTGTGTTCTGTAATGATAGGAAGCAAGAGCTTTAGGAGTTCAGTTTTTGTTGTGTGTGTGTGTGTAGGGTTTATTTTTGCCTATTTCTGTGCCCATTGACCATCCTTGATTAACTACAGTGGGTGTGAGATCCCCCTGAGTAGAGAGGCCAGCTCTCTGTAGATGGTACTCTCAGACACTGCAGGTAAAAACCCAGCTAGCACTTGCCCTCTGATCAGTTAAAATCCCCCAAACTAAGGGAGGAAACTTTTCACAAGCTGTTTGGAATTGCCCCCAAGTTTGCCCTTTGGCTACTGTAAGACCACAAAAGCATTCTTGAGATTTAATCACACCAGGGGAGGCAGTGACACCAAGCTGTCTCCGGACAGGTTCTCCCCCAGCCTCCTGAGGACCCCAGGAGCAGCATCCTCTGATTGCTCAGCAGAGGGTTGGTTTTGGAGTTTCATTTGGTTCTGTGGCTTTTTATTTTCCCCTTCTTTTTGTATTTTCTTTGTTTTTCCTTTGCAAAGTCATTTTTAAGATGTTTTGTCTGCTCTAGTAGAAGAGCAAACCATCCTCTCAGTTGTGCTAGAGAAGACATTTGTGTAGCTGCACTGTAAATGGGATCCTGGTGACTTGTTTGTTTATTATTTTAAGGGACTGGAACTTCAGGGAGGGATGAGGGCTTTCTTAAAGCATTCCTACCATAGCAAATGTCATTGAACCATAATGTCACCGAAGGCAGTTAAATGGTACAGTGCTGTGCTTGTGAAATTATGCTACATCTGCCTCCCAGAGCAGAGTTTCTGTGCAGAAGAGCATGGAGGCATCGTCGTGCTTAGTATTGACGCAGGTGTTTTCTGGCAGGTGAGCACTACAGACTTGCTTTGAAGGTTTCCTGACTTGCCAACTTGCGTTCTCAGGTCACTTACAGTGTCCCCCAGTGCTGGTTAAAGGAGCAGATGGGGAAAGAGGTGCTGCACCTCAACTTCATGATTCCTTGTGATCTTCCTGAGCTCGGTGAGAGGGTAATTCACATGCCACGGTTTAACATCTCAGCCTGGGCAAATGCCACCTGGAGGACACCCACCTGGGGACTGCCAACAGGAACTGATCTTCACTTGGCTGTCTTCTGATTTTTGTTTTTCAAAGTGCAAGGTAGAAAAGGGAGGTTGCTTTGACACTGTAGGCAACAGAATCCCTCCGTGAATGGAGGAGCTTGGTTTTCATGGGGATGTCTCTCTGACTCTGTTGTATTGCTGTTGTGAACAGCCTTTGACACTTGGATGGAAAACTTTCCATTTTAATAACGTGTGAGGAGGAAACAAGTACACAGGCTCCGGCTTATCTTTCCTTGGTCACTGACCAGGCGCAAATAATGAACTTATTAGACTGAATTAATCTCTTAAAGGAAGTGGTTTGAAATCCATCTGGTAGAGTGCTGAAAAGCAGACTCGATTGACTGCAGGAAGGAGTTTTCTGTTGGCAGAAAGCTGAACTGGATGACCTGAGGAGAGTCCTCTGTCTGAAATTTCTGACGCAAAGGCAAACAGAAATAAGCGATAGATCCTGTGCACAAGGTTTGCAAACTGCACTTTCAGGAGAAGGAGAATTTAAATGTCCTTGTTCCAGCTGATGTTCTGTGACACGATTCCCTCAGCGAGGTGTCGCGCCAGGGGTGGCTTTAGTGTGATGGGGGAACCTAACATTCAGAGGATGGTAGTGTGTGGCTGTTGGGTACCCACACTGTTTCTAGATGGTACTTGCAGCAACAGACTGGACCTTTTTCTGCAGTGATAGTCAGATACTGACCAGAGAGTGTGCCTTTTTACACAGAAACCTTCGGTGTTGCCTCCTTGCACTAGATTCCCAAAACCTAGTGAGACCGTGTGTGTTGCGTGCTGGCTTCTGCAGGAGTCTTGGCACCTGACAGTCTGTCTCTGTCTCGTATTGATGCTCCACAAGAAGAGTTGACCTCAGGGGAGAGTGAGTCCAGCTGTATCTTGTTCCTTTTTTAATGCTAACGTATTCTTCATTCTGCAAGCTTACGTGCTTACAGAAGCCTAAAGACCTGCAGCAGTGAATGAGGGCATGGATGTAGCCACAATTGCACTTAGACTCCAGAGCAGTCCTTGGGGGTACTCCTTAGGGCAACAAAGGTGATTCAAGGGATTGGAGTGTCTCCCTGATGAGGAAAGGCTGAGAGAGCTGGGATTCTTTAGCCCACAGAAGAGAAGGCTGAGGGGAGACCTTATTAATCCTTATAAGTATCTGAAGGGTGGGTTGAAGGAGGATGGAGCAAGACTGCTCAGTGGCTCCCAGTGACAGGACAAGGGGCAATGGGCACAAGCTAGAACACAGAAATTCCATTTGAATATGAGGATAAACTTGTTTGGGGTGAGGGTGGCAGAGCCCTGGCAGAGGCTGCCCAGGGAGGGTGTGGAGTCCCCTTCTCTGGAGACCTTCAAGCCCCGGCTGGATGCAGTCCTGAGGGATGTGCTCTGGGCAATCCTGCTTTGGCAGAGAAGTTGGACTGGATGAGCTCTAGAGGTCCCTTCCAACTCTGACAATTCCCTGATTCCATGATACAGTGGAAACAACGTACTTCTCATCAGGTGGAGCTTCTTGGGTTATCCTTCAGCTTCAAGACGGTAGAAGACACCATACAGTATCTAAGTGTTAAAACTTTATGTGGGCTCTTGGTGATGCAGTCCTACCAGCTTGAAAAAAATTTTTGAAGTTGTGGGTTTATTTTGCCTGAATTTAAAGATAACACTTTTGGCTTAATTTTGCTCAAGGTTAGCCTTAGGTTTGCTGGAAACAAGCGTCTGTTGGAAATATCTTTATTTGTGGTTCTGTTTAAATGCACTACCTAGATTGAAGTTTCCAATTACAGAAAAACTAATTTTGCTTCCAAGTCTGGCTGGGAAGTGGTCAACACTGATAGTCCCTCAGTAAGAGAGGTCATTGTTCCTTTTTGGCACTACCTGCAAATACAGTCATTAGCTGAAAAGTAGCAGGCTTTCTTAAATCTCCTTTCTGCTTGCTATTCTTCAGAGAATTGTATTCTGGAATATTTCTTAAACAAAGGCTGTCCTGTCACCGCAACGACTCCATCCTGTCACCTCAACGTATTCCTCGGTGGCAGCATTGGTGTTGCCATGGGGGGCTCTCCCTCGCATCCCTCTTCCTTCCCGGAGGTGAGGTGTGCGGGGGGCTCTCCCTTGCATCCCTTCTCCATCCCAGAAGTGAAGTGTGCGGGGGGCTCTCCCTTGCATCCCTTCTCCATCCCAGAAGTGAAGTGTGCGGGGGGCTCTCCCTTGCATCCCTCCTCCATCCCAGAAGTGAAGTGTGCGGGGGGNGGGGGGCTCTCCCTTGCATCCCTTCTCCATCCCAGAAGTGAAGTGTGCGGGGGGCTCTCCCTTGCATCCCTCTTCCTTCCCAGAGGTGGGGTGTGCGGGGGGCTCTCCCTTGCATCCCTTCTCCATCCCAGAAGTGAAGTGTGCGGGGGGCTCTCCCTTGCATCCCTCCTCCATCCCAGAAGTGAAGTGTGCGGGGGGCTCTCCCTGGCATCCCTCCTCCTTCGCAGAAGTGAGGTGTGCAGGGGGCTCTCCCTTGCATCCCTCTTCCTTCCCAGAGGTGGGGTGTGCGGGGGGCTCTCCCTTGCATCCCTCTTCCTTCCCACCACCAGCAGAGCTCCGGAAAAACGCCGGTGCTGCCTGGCTCCTGGGGCTGAGCCCAGGCATGCCACCCTGCACGCCGACTGGCCATCAAACTTGTGGAGCTCTTTGAGCAACAGTGAAGCCATTCTTTCGGCTCTGCGAGACCTTGCTGCTCACGCTGTGCAATTTAAAGACAAAATGCTTCCTGCTAATTATTAACAGTTACTCTTTAGGAACAGGCTCATTAATGGGGGCGCTGAACCCTGGCCCGCCGTGGGCCTTTTTTCAGCACCTGAACAATGGGGGAGGGAGGGGGAAGAAACAGGGAGAGAAGCTGGAGTGCTGGCACCAATTAGTCCCCAGATTAGCCCTGAAAGAGGATTGCAATTTCAAGGCCAAAAAGAGTAGCGAGTGGGTAAAAGGATTTGAAATGAGATTATAGGACCTAAAAGCGCCTTTCTTTTGTTAGGGAAATAATTCAGCAGTTTTGCTCGAGCCAGTGAGACAATCCAGTTTAGTGGCTGAAGTGGGAGCTGTGTGTCCTGTTGCTCTTTAAGGTTCTTTAACCAAGTTGATCCCCAGTTGCATTTGTTAGTGCTTCCTGCGAAATCAAAGTGTTTTCAGCAAACAAACAAAAACAGGGAGGAAGGCTATTGCCTCATCAAAAGGCCCGTTGTTTTTCAGGAAGCTTATTTGTATTCTTTAAAAGGGAAGCCAAGTAAAAGAGGCAGATTGAACTCCCCTTTCTAATTTGGGGAAACTTTTTTGTTGGTTACTAGGAGACTGGCACCGGAGTCACCCTTTCACCACCCATCCTACAGGTGAGTTTCAGTGTTGGTTTGGGTATTTTTTATTTACTTTTTTTGTTGGCCTGCTCAGAGATGCAAATCAGGCAGTTCTTGCTTCAGTTAAAACCACCGTCTCCTGCCAGTGCCATGGTGGTGTACATCCATCCCTTCCTCTGGGAGGGAAGTGGGCATGAAGCCGTGCTGCCCTATTGCAGAGACCATTGGGACTGAAGACTGGAGCTTGCCAGGAGACAGCTGAAAAAGAGGGTTTTTCCCCTTCCCTCTTCCTCCAGAAAGATAATTTCAAACGGGAGAATGACAGACACTATGGATTTACTAGGAAATATTCTGGTTTAGTATGTTCATGACTGCAAGGCTGCATGAAATAGTGGCTCTTTTTCTGCCCTTCCTAAGAGGGAAACTTTCTCTTGGGATGGCATAGACTCAAAAAGGTGTGAAGGGGTCATGAATGTATCTGTCACCAGCTTTTCTTTCTTTCCTTCTTTCCTTTTATTTTTTCAGTGGAACTTCTCGGTGTGAAACACCAGTGTAATCAGGCTCCAAAGCCCTGCTTTCAGTTCCCTGTGCCCACAAGTTTAGGAGAGTTTCTCAGAGGAGTAGTGACTTCTGCCATGCTCTTCGTTTCCCTTATTGCTGGGTTTCACATGAGCCCTTGTTAGTTTTCCTTTCATAGGCAAATGCTTATAATTGTCTTCCAGGTTGGCTCTGAGAGGTTAACAGCCATTAAGGCTACTGTAGCATAAATAATGGGTAAGATTGGGTTTTACGGGGAGGATACTCTTTGAGAAAACCCCTACTTTAATACGGGACCTTTCCACTCGACAGAAAAACATTAAACCCCAGGACATTCTGTGCTCTGTTCTTGGAGTTGAGCTGTTCTCTTCGGACTTGTCTATAAAAACATGTTAATTCCCATCCAAGGCACTTGTTAAATTCTAAATTTTTGTCCATTTGGGGTTTTATTCCATTATGCTGCTCTCATAATCTAGAGAACCTGACCTGCTGCTTTCTAGTCTTCATGACCTATTCTAGAGTCCCCCCAAGATGGAATGAGAGAGGGACCAAGAGATGAACTTGCCAGTTGAGTTTCCACACAAACAGGGAGAAGGAAGATTGGTGAGGAAACACAGGCTCTTGTCCTGTCCGTGGGACTTATCTAAATGGCTTAACAAACCTTTAGTTATGAAGTTGTCCTGTGCTGAGATGCTAAAAGCTTTACAACATAGCAATAAACTTCCTGAAGTAGAATGAAGGCAATAATAAATTCCAAAACAGATTTGAGGAAGGGGATAATGTTGATGAGGAGACAGTTTAGGCAGGGCTTGGCAATGGAGACGGAATGGTGAGTCCTCTTTGTAGATCAGCAAAAATGGTTTGGAAGGGGTAGGGTGCACTGAGGTCACACCAATTTGGTGTTGATACCATCCAAGTCCTGCTTCGCTTCAAGTCACGTTTCTCAGTGATGTTTTTAGGCCCAGGAACTTCTAAAAAAGGTGGTTGAGTGTGTTCCAGTTGAACTGGGAGCCACAGGTGGCATTTGCTGCACCCGGCGCTGCCAGGGGCTGCGTTTGCTGCTTTCCAGTTTGTGCCTGTTTTCTTTCAGCCCTCTGTGCATCGGTGGGAAAATTCAGTGGTGCTCTGTATATGACACTGGAGGAAAAAAAAAAAAAGAGACTTGTGTATGAATGAAGCCACCATCGTGGGAATTAACTGGAATGGCTTGGCAATGCCATTTGTTGCATTTCGCCCGCCCCATGAGTTGTCAGAAGTTACATTAACACGTGAAGAAAATATTTCTGCTTAATTGGCCACAGTAAACGGATGCGCTGTAAATTAATTGCCACTTTAATGTTTAAAAGGTCACGTCCCATTCATTTTATGACTGATTAGTATCATTTCACTAGAATGAGCAAACTTGAGGTCATCTGATGTTTGAAAAGCAGAGTTTGTTACTTTTTGTGATTTGCTGCTTTAGAGGGCACAAATGCTATCTGGGGATGTCAGGGTGTCAGTGTCTCTCTCTAAACACCAGTGAACCATAATTAATTGTTTCCTGTAATCTAACTCATTGATTTTCTATATTTGAGATGATCCAAGGAGCTGCTTTACTCCAGGGATTAATTACAGAGAGAGAGTGAGAGTGCACATACACTCATGAACATATTTTTGCTAGTTAAAACTAATGAGGATTTTTTGCAACCGCATGGCAGACACTGATTCAACTGGGAGGAGAATTACACACTGTCTGGTGGATAGCCATGCCCATCCTTAGCAGCTCCTTTTGGTGCCCACAAAGATCGTGCTCTTCATTAGTGAGATACCTCAGGTTTTGGGTTTGTCCACCAGCAGATGGGTCTCCAAGAACCTCTTGATTCGTTGAGAAGAGAACTTTTGGTCTCCTCTATTGGCTGGTTGTCATATTGGGTTTTATTCTTTAATTTTGTTGAGCTTTATCAAGAAAGAGTGAATGGCCTAGATTCTAGGCTTTGTGTTTTGGCCCAAGATTGTTACCAAACTGCTTTTCAGAAATGCCATACCATAATTGTGTGTATTGTGTTCACAATGATTATTTTTTTTTTCAATCTTCCCCACATGAAGTCGCAGCAGAGATGTAGAAACCAGTATCTCACCACAAAAGTAATTGCCTACCCACCTTCACCTTTCCTCATACAGCCTTTATTTCTACACCTCTGCTTTCGCTGAGAATCCCAGAGCGAAGAGCAGTGTTTAAGCCCTGTCTTACTGACTCACGGCCAGTTTCTGCACGAACAGCAGGAGAAGCAGCAAAAGGAGGGAAATGTAGACCAAATCGCAGGTTCCACGGGGGAAGCCAAGATTTGTTGAAATAACAGTGTTGGAAAACAAGTTTGTGGAAAAGTAGTCTCCTTCTCAGTAGAGATGTGGCCTCATCAGTCATATGAAGAATTGCTGGCTTAAAGGTAGAGGGGTGACTTCCTGCTAAAAATTACGTGAAGGTCACCTTTTCTTTTCCTTTGTGAGTTCCTTCATTCATGCAGGTAATATTGTAACTTGAGAAAATTATTAGAATGTTATTAAGTATGATGTTAGTATCCTCAACAGGCTGAACAGCTGTTTGGAGAGGTAAGGATTAGGGATAAAGATGCACACTGAGTTTTATTTCCCATTACAGGTGGGAAGTTTATTTTTCCGTTAAGATGAAAGCGGCTAAAGATTATTTAAAAATTAGTCCAAATAAAGCCCTCTGAGTATATATTTACAGAATGTGTGAAATTCATTATTTCATAGCTCTGCTTTGAAAAAGGTTAAGTAGAAGATACTAAGAGTTGGGTTCTGTAGTTATTGCTACTGTAAAAATAACTAGGAATGCTCTTGTTCTGGAGACCAAGGAAGTAGGGATCATGGACAGTGCCCAGCCACGGTTCAGTGGGGTTTCTTTACTTTGGCAGGGACTGCAAAGAGGGAAGAGACTTCTGCAATGTAAATACCTGTGAGGTCACATCTTCTCTGCTCCTTGAATTTGAGGCTTTGTTGAGTCGATGACTTCTAGTCTAAATGGAAAATTCCTGTTTTCTTCTGACTGGTTTGAGCTGGTAGGATAGAATCTGAAACTTGTGCTGTTTGCTTCAAATTTACTGTACAGGAGAGGGCATGTTATAATTCTGCTTTAACTTCCTCCACATCCACTCTGAGGCATTTGGATTCTGTTTAGGAAGAAGACTGAGCTCTGGTAGGTGCAACTAATGTCAGTCAGTGATGAGGAGCCCTAATACGGCAGCAGCGTGGGTTGTCAGAAGGGGCTTGGAGTTGGGGCATCCAGGGGCTGGTCCTGTACTGCTGCAATTTACTGGGTCTTTTGGGGGGTACATTGTTATTTCTGTGTGTGTATTTTCCTTTCTGTGAATGGAAAATGGTGTCTCTGTAGCTCCGTGGGTGGGAGGATTGATCTAGGCAATGTCTCTACAATGCTTCAGAATGCAAAAAATATTATATTCTCTTCCCTTCTGTTACATCTGTAGACCCAGACTGCAAGGTGAAACAGCCTGGTGTTCCGTGCTGGAATTTCTTGGGTGTGTTGGTCTGTCCCTCCCCCCATCCCTCAAATACAGCTCTGGGTGCTTCAAACTGAGTAATCGCAGGAATGTGAATGAGTGAAAACTGACAAATTTTACTACTAAAATTTTTATGCCTTAGCAGTCTATTTCTAAAAATGTAGTTCTAAGGATAACTTGATATTTTTGCATTAAACTTCTGTGTTGGCGATAGAAGCACCCACAAACTGTCATTCATCTTTTGAGCACCTCGTACGCATCCTCAGGCACCGATCTTCTGGGGGATAAGAATGTGACCCTTGAATGTGGTATTCATGTAGTAGATATGCCTGAAGAGGCAAAATTAAGATCAATCAAAAAATGTAATTGGTGCTTTCCAAATACATGAGTATTTGACTTGGGTTTTGTTATTGTTATTGTCGTGGTGTTTTCTGCTTTTACCTAACTTCCTGAACACGTGCATCAAACACTTTGGTGTATGGGCCAGTGACTGCAAATCTCTGCAGGCTCCTCTGCAGCAGCGCTGTCGAGCCTATAAGCACATTAAGCTTCCCAAGGAAAAATACCCTCAGCATCTGGGAGAGGTTAAATGTTCCAGGGGAGAGGTTAAACATTTGTTTTGTCCTCTGCTGCTGTAATTCCAGAAGCCAGATTAGTTCTGAATCATCTGAACCACATTCATTCAAGATTAATGAGAAAGACCAAGTATGGAAAATTTCAGCTGGTAAGCGCCTTGGCTTTGAGCAAGTGTTGGAGGGGGAGTTCATCCTGGCAGCAGACCTGCGGGTCATACTTAGTTTTGAGTTTCCTTAGTACTTAAATTGGTGAAATGGGGAATTGCACTTTACCACATAAACCAGAATTGCTGCAAACATGAAGCATTTGGGGTGGGGGTAGGACGGGGACACACACGACTTAAAGGCCCCTCCTTCCTTTTTCCCATCTATTTCTGTTTCACTGGAGGTCACATTTGCCCCTTCACGTATGCACGTTCAAGGTACACTGGTGTCTTTTAAAATTAACAAATGGCATAATCTCCCTAATGGGTGACAAGCTGTTCTAACAGAGGCCTGTGTGTCGCTGATCTCGGGTCCAGTTGACAGACAGCCCCTGGTTAAGCCATGGTCAGAAACGTGAGTGGGAGCCTCATGTAGAAAGTATTTATGAAATCCAGGCAGGTCTACCAGCAATGCTGTTTGAAGTTCTGCAAAAATAATAAATGGAGAGTTCGGGAGTAGAATAACAGCAGTCAATTGGGTGACCTTGGGTTTTTAAAAAACTTAATCAGTTTCAGTTTGGGAGAAATGCTTCTTTGAGTAGAGCTTTTCCAGCTCTGTGCCTGGGTGGCAGCTCTGCAGCTTGACTGCACTTCAGTGGCTCAGGTGA
Organism: Nycticryphes semicollaris; assembly: GCA_013400055.1. Classification (NCBI taxonomy): domain Eukaryota; kingdom Metazoa; phylum Chordata; class Aves; order Charadriiformes; family Rostratulidae; genus Nycticryphes; species Nycticryphes semicollaris. Next base: position 343,316 of record VXBJ01003887.1, on the reverse strand, counting down.
TCAGTGTGGAAGTTCTCTAGAGCCTTGTCTGTGCTGTGGCATTAACTATCTAAGCAGATTTGTGATATATCAAGTTGAAAATGAAGGTGAGTCTAGATATAGGCAATTACTAGGATACTAGAACTCATTTTATTTTCTGGAATCTGAGATTAAAATCTTGTTTTCTTCCAGTGCAATTCTAATCAAGGAAATCCAAAATGTAAATGAACCTCTTCTTCCTCCTGATTTGTTTAGCAGCAAATGAAGGCACATCATCAGAAAACCATAGTGCTCCATTTCTGATTTGATAGAACAAAAGAGAATCAAACTTCTCCTCTTTGACACTGCTATAGCCCAAAAGAGGCCACGGTCTTCAGTGGTCTCAGATGCCAATGGCTGTCTGAAACGGGGTCTTCTGTTCATCAGGGCTTTGGGGGACTGACCTCGGTACCTGCATGAGCTGGCACAGGCACACTCCGTAGCACATGAGCGAGTTTAGATAAGTCTGAAATGTCACCAGCCTGATGACCATCATTTTTTCATCCAGTGATAGATGGTCTAGGAACCATTTAATAGCAGTGGTGAAATAAGGAGAAACACAGCACTACATCATGTGAAGTAACCTGCGGTGTTTTTCCTTACTTCAAAATCAGGAAAGCAGAAACAAATAACAACCCGTGCTCCAGAAGTGAGCTCTGTTGTTCCTTCCTCAACTACATGCACTTCAAAAGACTATCCCCTCACCTATTGTGTTGTCACTTAACAATTCTTTATTTCTCCCAGAGATACGTAGACTGTGTTGGCAAGAACTTCTTCCTGGTTTTAACATGAAAGAAGAGAAATAAAACTGAGACAGAAAGGATGAAACGACTTGCCTGAAGTCACCGTGTGATTCAGTGGTAGAGGCAGAATTAGAATTGGAGGCTGACAGAGACAGCATCGTCCAATTCCCGATGGAGACAAATCTTCTTGAATTAAAAGTCACACGGGATGGTTGCCTCAATGAATTTTCAAACATATCCGGACTTTCTCCTATTTCAGCATTCAGCCTAGAATTATGTGTTCACAATAAACATGTTAACATATTTAAATACAGATTAGTGAGAAGTTTTCATTTTCCACTAGGGCTGGCATACCTCAAATAGCCATCTCTCTTAAAACAGCAACTGTCTATAGAAATCACGATTTTCTTATTTATTTAAGGAACAAATCCTCCATTGTTGTCCATAAATATGTGTTCAGAGCTCGGCAAAGACCAAAATCCTGGCTGAAGGCTGCAGCCTCACCAAGGGACCAAGAAGGCTTCATATATCACATCAGCAGTCAGAGCTGATTTGAGCACCACAGCAGGGTCATTGATGGGCTCTGAAACACACATGACCATGGTTTTCTTGAAATTAAGAGTTACCCTTTTTATCCCTAATTCTGGAAATTTGAGAAACCTTTTTTTTTTTTTTTTGTTTTGATCCTAACTTTTTTTTTCTTCCTCTCCCTCCCTCTGTTTTCTTGCTTAGTTACTTATTTTAAGTGGAGACGGTGGCAAAAGAATGGCTTTGGCTATTTGGAGAATGTATAGATTTGGCCAGCTTACCACTTCATCCTTTAAAAAGTAACACTAAATTTTATTTTCAGGTGTTCCGTTTGTGAATAGCTTTCCTGAGCAACTTTTCTTTTGTCTTTTTAATAAAAATTTAGATGTAATCCCTCCGGCAGTCGTGTCATATAGAAAACTCATTTAGAGTGCGCAAGAGATCAAAATTTTATTATTCGCTTGAAAATGTGTTAGACACCCTAGAGAAACAGGGAAAGACTCCATACAGGAGCTTAAAGTCTCGATCCCACATGTCGCAGTAAGTGAGAGATACTGAGGGACAATAAAATAGGGAATTGCAGAGGAAAGAGAAGCATTACCAGAATATGAGATCAGCCTTCATAAATTAAAAATCAGTATTGTGAATTCCTAAATGTCTTTAAGAATAATGTTTTGTCAGTTCTGGAATATTCGAGAAGATGGATTTATATATTTAAAATCTCGAAAGTAATCAGTTTTCATTAAAATCAGGAAATACTTCAACACGTACCTTCCAGATATTTTTCTTTTTTTTTTTTTAGGTATTGCCATTAGCCCAGGTTAGTGGAGGTTTTTTTCCCTTTGATTGAGGAGGAAGCTCACTTGCCTGTTGCTAGGTGATCACTAATTGTGATATTAACAGCCAGCAAGCTGCTGGCAGGGATTATAAGTATTTTTAATTTTTTTTCTCCTGGTTAACAAAACGCATGTGTTAGAGGTGCGTTGGTATCTAAATGCTTCCCTATTGCTCAAAATTTATAATAGGAGTAATAAAGTCTTTAATACAAGTATGGTTATGTACCCAGGTGTAGAGTGTTAACCCCTTTTTTGCAGAGCAGTAGTCTTGGTAGCCCCCATCCAGTAAAAGCATTAAAAGTTGAGTGGAGAAAACGGTCAAAGAAGGATCTGAGCTCTCCAGTGCAAGCAGTGAAGAGCTGACAAGCAATGGAGGAGTCCTGGGGCAGAATGAGATGCCGTCTGTCCCGTGTTCCCTCTGCAAGCTCCTGGTGGTGTGGTTTGGAGCCAGCGACCTCCTCCCGTGCCGTCCTGCTGCTGCCCTGCAGACTCTGTGCGGTGGTGGGAGCCAGGAGGGCTGCGCCTTGCCCTGGTCATGAATGTTTCTCATGCCTTAGAGCGGCTGCCATAAGGAGCGCTATTCATCCTCCAGCATCAAGGGATGCTGTATTCCCATAAAAGTAGACTTCTTAAGCATTTTTTTTTTCCCCAGTTACCACCCTATCCTAAATTTAATTCTCCAGGAATGGTAAAAATTACGATCTTCCAGCTTAGTTAGACATCCATTCATACGTGACGTGGTTAGAGTCTGAGTCCCGCTTGCATTGGGAGCTGATTGGACTTGTCAAGAGCATCATTCCCTGCTGCCACTAGGTACAGGGTTTCCTGGGTTCCGGCCAGATAAAGGCACCTCCATTAACGTGAACATAAAAACAATTGTGATTTAGTTCCTTTTCCAACACTTTCAGAGGTGCGTTTCTATACCTGTTGGTTACTCTGACAAAATGGTTTGTTGTTTCTAGGTTTGGTGACTTTGACATTGCCTTCAGTATTTGTCAGAGGTGTAGGTGAGACTTGCACAGAAGTATTTTGCGCTGTGGATGGTTGATAATGGAGTGCTTACAGCGTGGGTGCAGCGATACCTTCATTCTCTTCGTCTGGCACCTGCGGCTTCTGCTCCTGGTAGTTTTCAATTTAATTGCTGTCCTGATAACTGCTGTCGACCCTGGTGGTGATGGCAGCGAATTGGGTGCCCTCCCATCTACTTATTCTGCATTACCAGGAAGTTACGGTGTTTGTCAGGAGAGGAAAAGTTGTAGTTCTTCACACCTTTTTGCAAATCCATGGGCTGAGCTGCTTGTAGAGGCGCTTCAGTCAGTCACTTAGCTTGTGCTTGTCGTTTTTGTCACTGATAAAGCTGGAGAGGGGATCCTCAGTGTCACTGCAGCCTGTTGGTTGTCCAGCAGCTGTTTGCTTACTGTAGCCTCTGTGTTGGGTATATTGTGTCCAAATTTTGTTAGCTTACAGCTGATACTTTTTCATCTTTCTACCCCTTACTAAGCTGTCCTGCCCTGTACTCCAAGCTTTCCTGACAACCAGGGTGTGCTTTGGTACCAGCTGTGCCCCAGTAGCTGAACCCACCACCTCATGGCCATGGCGGGCCAAGGTGTGTATGGAGCATCTTCCCTGCCTCCCCTCCTTCTTTGGGCTAATAGCTCCTTGCTTCAGTGGCCTTTGAAGTGTGCATTCATGGGGGGAGAGAGGGGACTTCTTGTTTGTTTTCCCCCTTTCTGTGTCCTCCCACTTACCATCACCCTCTGGGCGTACTTGCTAACCCAGTCGTTGCCCTATATTTATTACCTTTCCTCTGCGTTTTCATCATGCGTTAATTGTGGTGTGTAGTCCCACACAACTGAATTTGGTTTGAATTTTTAGTTGTTTGGGTTTTTTAAATCTGTTAATCAGGCCCCTCTGACAAAGAGGTCTGTGAGAGTTTTTGGCATAGTTGTGAAATCCTGCAACTGTGAGAGAGAGAGAATTCATACCCTAGCTTTTTTTTTAGGTTTTTTTTGGTTTTTTTTTTTTTTTTTTAAGCACTTGGCTTTAAGAACTGCAGTCTCCTTGCTCTAATGTGAATTCCAGAAGACAAAGGATTTATATTTTCGTTCTTAAGTCTCTTGAAGCCGAGGCACCTTTTAAAGATCTTTATAAATGTGTGGCGTACGTTTTGGTAGAAATAATTAATCAGGGAGGGCTCACGTGCATTATTGCTTCTGTATGCCCTGGGAGCTTCTGGTTGGGCTGGCTGGCTGCCATGAACCCTCGTTGGCTGGCCGGCCAGCCAGCCTGCCTTCACGTCGGCCTGGTTTCCAGAACGAGTGCAGTCCAAATCAACACATTCCCATGGAATGTTTTAGATTTCAGCAAAGCAACATTTTCCTATGGAAAAGCCTCCCCTCAGAAAAATCTCTGCTAGCCCTCATTCAAGCGGCTTCCCGTGCCTGGGGGCACGGCGGCACAACTAAGTTTCCTACTGGTTGTGTCATCAGCAGAAAAACCAGTTCCATCGCTTGCCTTGAGCGGAAATTGAGTTCCCACTTGTCATTAGAAATCAATAGCGAATCCTCAGGAAGGGTTGGGTTTGATCGGGGGTGGCTCCCGGTTCCAGGTATCTCGTGTCACCCGAGCAGATGCTCCTGGGTTAAACGCCGGTGGTTGTCAAGTTCTCTGAGGTGCTGGTGTTCAGCAGGTGTGTGACTGCCTCGTTTGCTCCCTGTGATGGTACAGGGATGCCACAGGGACAGTGACTGTGCCGCAGAGAGAGGTGGATCCTCCACTTGCACCCCTGGATCCTGTGTGATGGATTTGCTCGAAATCTTCTTGCCACCTGGATGTCCCTTTGGCTGAGGGACTTGGCTTGAGACTGTCTTATTTTCTGCAAATCAAACCAATGGTCCTTGACAGGTTTCTGTTGGTGTCTCACATGTTGTCTTAGCCATAAACTTTACTAATTCATGTTCTTCCAAGATCTTATTTTGAAATCTTACCTTTTTATGGTTCATCCAAGTCTGTCTCCCCCCTTCCTTCCTCCCCAAGTGCCCTTGAGCACTGGGAGCCAAGTCAGTCCAAACCTGTGCATAGCAAAAATGTATTAGGCCATCCTTGCACTGATAAAGTTCAAACTAGTTACTTCTAGTAACTGTGTGACGATTTATTAAATATTACTTTAGTCAGTGTGTTTAATTGATAAGTTTGGGGACAAACTCTGCCATCAACAATGCTAATTGCATAAATATTAATCTTGCAGCGTCTATTGGCTACAAAAGAAACTTCTAAGACCAGATCTTTGCATTTTTGTTTTACCCAAGTACAGAATATGCTGTTATTTCTACAGGAGAGCAAGCCACTCTTCTCCAGCAGCTTACAGGCTACACCAAAGAAACAATTAGTTTACAAATTTGCCTGGGGTGGACAAAATGTGGTGGGGTTTGGTTTTTTTTTTTTTGTTATAGAATGGTCTTTAGAGGAATGAACTTCTTCAAATGGTTTTTTAATCTGGAATACGGAGAAAGGAGACTTCGAACACTTTAAAATGAGAGATAGTTTAACTCTGTCATTTCTCAACTTGAAATATGTTTTAATAATTAATACCATTTGAGACTTCACGTGCAAAAGTTTGGGAGCAGAGAGGGAGTTTATCCAACACAGAACAGGCACAGCTAAATTTCAGCAGAGCCCTGCAAACACAGAAGTTTGTTGTTTGAAAGGCTTGACCGGTCGCTGTGGTGTATTATTTACACGCTCAAATTCTTTAGCTTCCTTCCCTGGGAAGGCACAGTTAATTTTCTCAGTTCATACGGGTTTGTGCTGAATCAGATGGAGTTTTTTATGAGCGCCTTGGGCATTTTTTCAAGTTGGAAAATAAGATAAATCACTGTGGCTTTGTTTCTCTAGTGGAGACGTTTTGTCTATTCAAATATATATGCTTTTCCCTCTCCTTTCTTTAACCCTCTTCCGCCCACGTACATGGATACGGCAGCCTGACAAGAAATTTTTTCTATGGCTTCATTTCAGAACTTCACCATTTCTTCTTTTTCCCTTGGGCTTTTGCGAGGCGCGTAGTTGCCGCACTGTGATTTCTGATTTCCGTGGCAAAATTTGTATAAGCTGAAGACTTTGCCAGGGATTCCCACTTCTGGTTCGATGGGTTCTGTCCCAGAGATCGCCCTGGGCTCCGATGCGCTGTAAAAACTGGGGGCCTGTCCCACAGGAGCGTGAATACCCTCGACAGCTCTTGACCCTGGTGTGAGTTGAGGAGCTGCACTGGAAGAGCTGGCGCTTTCTCTGAGGGACGCAAACACTTGGTGACGTTAAGCCCCGTGAAGTGAGTGTGTTTTCTCAGAGGGGTGCATGCCTCAGCACACTCCAGCACTTCGGAACGTGAAGACCTACTTAACTTCTTCTTCGGTCATTTTGGTCTCTCTCTCACTCTCTTTCAACTCCCCTTTTCGTTCAGGAGTATTCAAAGGCTTTTATTACTCCTGTAATTGCTTTGGATTCTTTTACAGCCTGTATTTTAACACGGTGAAGTTTTTAGACAAGAGTGTCTGCAGAATAATTGTGAAAGCAGCGTGAGTTTTTTTACATATGGAGTTTTATCAGAACTTTGCTAACGCTGTCAGTGTAATAGACAACATCTGGTTTCCATTTCATTGAGTTTTGTGTCAACTCAAGAGGAGACGAAAATAACTTTGAACAGAAATGGCGTGTGGTGTTCGGTTCACATTTTGCAGCCAAAGAGGAAGGTTTAATCACCTTAAAAAGGCCAAGTGCCTTACAGTAACCTTACTAAAGGGTTTTTAGTCCCTTGCTTTTAGCTTGTGCTCAAATTTAGGCATAGGGCAATTATTTCAATATTCATGGTGTAGTTTCATGACACCAATTTTAATAAAAGCTTTGTGTTTTAAAATACTTGTGATTGTGTTCAAGAGTTAGGGGACTTTAAAACCAGTTTCAGGGCATTCTGACCCCTTGCCAGTCGGTCGCTTCCACCTGCCTTGAGAATGATGCAAGAAGTCTTGTCCATGGTTTTAGTTACTCTCCATAGGTACTGTTTTCCTAAAATACTTGCTTCCTCCTCTTCCCTTTCCTGCATTTGAATCTGTCCTTTGCCTTCAGCCCCACTTGTCACAGGGGATGCCCCTCAGAGGCCATTACCCTTGGGTCAGCCTCTGTGAGAGCTGGAGGTGAAGCCAAGAGGGACCTGGTGGTGGCCTGAGCTCAGGGAAAGGCTTCAGGGCAGACGGGCGCTGGGTGCTCCAAGGTCTGCAGTGGCCACCACCCTGCTGGGGGTCTCACCAGAGCCACCGTAGCCACCAAGCATGTACGTGTGGCCAAAATCAAGCTTCGTTAATGGTGGTGCTGGCTCATTGAGTGGTGGGGTGACCTCTTCCCGTGAGGGGGTTTGGTGGTCAAAGTGCTCTGGTGGAAGCACAGGAGCCACCCAGCATCTGGCCAGGGCTTTTCTGGGTCAACGTGAAAACTGGGGTAGTGTGTTGTTACAGGTGGGTAAAAGCCATAAAGCACTGGGGTTTTTAGCAAGTGGCTTTGGGAAAAGGCGTATCTTTTGCTGTACTGAGAATTCAGTAGATAGTTTTGACACTGATTTGGGGTTGGGTTTTTTTTTTTATTTTATATTTTAGTCCAAGTTGCTTTTTTCTCTCTTCCTCTAAGAGAGTGTGGGCGTGTGCTTTGCTGAGGAGGTTTTTCCTTGTGAAGAGAATGTGAATCTTGAATCAAATTGACCTATTTTTAGCATGAAATTTTAGACCCTTGCTTGAAGGCAAAAATGTCATGATGTAACATTAGCTTTAAAAACAAAACAGAATTCATGCAAATAGTAACTTATAATTGTTTAATGTAAACGAGATTTTCTTTACACTTATTTCTTATTACCTTTAGCACATCAGGTCCACCCATTTGGCCAGGAAGCACCTTTTTCAAGAGAAATGGAGCCCTTCTACAAGGTAGGTGATTGATACACTAAACCTTGGAGTAACTCTTCTACTTAATAAATACCGCTTGCAAATCGCTCGGCTTTTGTAATACTCACTGGGCAACAAGTAACCAAATGTTTTTTGTTTCCTTTAACCTGTCTCCTTTATTGTGCATCCAGTGCCTTCCAAATGACGATTTACTACATACAGTGAGTGTAGTCTGTGAAAGTTGCTGCTTTTTTTTTTTCTTTCCTCAGGTGATTAAATTGCTTGCTGTAAAATATGGCAAAGGGTGGCTTTTTTTTTTTTTTTTCTCTTTTCTTTCTTTTCTTTTATGTGGATAAGGAGTGCCCAGAAGGATATGTTCCAGGAACATGGCTTTTAGCTCTGTGGATGAAATTAAGGTTGTTTTTTGAGAGAGATTCTCCCTGTTTGTGCGGGGAGCAAAAGTTACCTGAAGGTAGGGAGCGGTGCTGTAGTGGGGAAAAGAGTGGCAGCAAAGTATTTGTCTCAAGAAACCTACCATGTTTGAGGGTCCTTATATTCATAGAGGAATGGTAAAGACCTGATGTCCATTGGATGGACAGTATAAACAGAAGCTATATGATGGCAGTTTTGATAGGTGAAGATTTGCAGTCTTTCTTACAAAACTTTTAACAATGATTATTCACTGCTAAGTGTGTTTATGTGTTTCTGTCACTGAGTACATGGAACTAAAGTCACTCTTAATGGAAGCGTCTTGAGAACACAGAAGGCTGTTTGCCCCACCTGCATGCGTTTGTGTATGGTGGAAAAATAACTTACACCATTTAGGACGATTTTATGGTCTTTGCAAGTATTTGCCCATGAATTGTCTCAGTTCTGTGCTCATTCTTATGGTGCCAAGAGTTTTCTGGCCTTCTTTCTGATAGAAAAAGTTGTTTAATGTTCTCTGGGGCATTTATCCAAATCACCTGGGATGGAGCCTCCTCACAGCTAGGCTCACGAGGAAATAATTGGCAGGCAGTAACGCTCACCTTCAACACTCCAAAGTAATCCAGCATCTGTAGTTTACCCAAGAATGTTTTTCAACTGATTCCGTGTACATATCTAAGAATTTGCATCATTCTGTTATCTAATATCTATGCTGAGATTTGTTCAAACAAATTTTAAATACATTGAAGCATTCAGATTATTTCTTAACACTAGGAGATGGTATGAATTGTACAGTCTGGCAGCTTTTGGCTTTAGTCTTGATAGGACAGATCTGCTACCTTTGCAGTCCTTCCTAGTGGAAAGAACTAGATTTTTCCAACTCATGTTTTTTAAAGATAAAAAGAAATTATTGTGAATTGATACGCTTGATTGGTTTTCAGTTGTTCACCAATTCTGGTTTTAAATCTGTACCTGCATATATAATTAGCCTTTAATTAGAGTTCCTAAAGTGTAAACTACTCTGTCAAGTCTGTATGGCACAAATGTTTTACCTCTTCTTATGATGTAATGTATCCAGGAATTAATTACAACGGGTTTGTAGTCCTCCCTTATCTCAGTTGTTGCTTAAAGCCTTCTCCCAATAAAGAGCACGCTGTTCTCCACCTCTTCTCTCCTCTCCTCTGCCTTCCAAATCGGGGGGAGGGGGAACCTAAAAGCCCAAAACTTTTCAGCATATTAAAGAAATAGAGAAGAGGAGAGAGATGACTGCCTTTTCAAGCAACTAATAAAGCCTAACAGACCTGTAACCGAGTTGGCATTCTGCGTTGCCATTTCAAGTGTAAAACTCGAATTTGAACTCTAATGCACAATACAACGGAGGTTGGAAGGATGAGAGAGTGTGAAGAAGAACTTCAATACAGTCACCTTTTAACACTTCCTGGTTTTAATTTTCAAACAAGAAAAGAACTCAAGCAGGACTTTGTGATTTTCTTTTTTTTTTCCCTTATGATGAGCTCTTTCAGCTAGAGGCTTCAACAAGCTGCGTGGAAATAGTGCATCCACCTCTTTGCTGCTTCTGACTGTCTTTTCCTGGAAGACCTGTGTAAAGGAATGCCAGCAGGTGCAGGGAGGTGTGAGATGAGGGAGTGGAGAGAGGATTGCTTAAGTCTCTTTCTCCAGTGCTTATATCTAGCTTAATGCAAAGAGGAGAATGCAAAAATGACTCAATTACTGGTTTCAAGTTGTAGCACTTTTGCCTTTTCGTTGGAAAAAGTTTAGGTAACAAAGGGATTTTAAATTATTTTGACTTGATATATGTTTTGCTACATTTGAAAAGAATATTTAGTAAGTGTTATAGACAATAATACAGAATAATTCTGAAAGTTTAGTAAATATGATACTCCTGCACTTGTCACCCCTCATTTTTCTGAGTTGTTAAGGAAAACAGTCTTTTCTGGTCTGGGGGATGAAGGGAAACAAATTCTGTACTGCACGCAGTACGTTCTTCAGCCAAGAAAGATTTGTAGATGCTCCTGGTTTCCATTCGTTTTATACCTGAGCTATTTGGCAAAGTGATCCTAACCATTGCAAAGCATTTAATGTATCTCTCCAGAGAAAGTGACTGAGAAACCAGTTATCTGTGTACTGCAAAATAGCAAAGGAAGGGAAAGGGAAGCTAAAATTCATTGTAGCTATTCTGTGTCTTTAATGTCTTTGACATGAGCAGGATTAATTCTCTATTCCTTTCTGGCTGCCTTCACTTGTACTTTGTTGAAGAATTTTGAACAAAATATGTATATATGTCTTTTCCTTTTTGCCTATAAATTTATTAGCTACGAGGTGACTACCTCGATTTCTTTTATGAGCATCATAGCATCGTTGTTCCTAGCATTAGCTCTCTAATCAAAACAAGTGAACAATATATTTACTTTGTATTTTGAATAAGTCACCTGCTTGGCTGCTTTCTGAAATGTTGCACTCCTTCTCCTGGATGAGGATTGCACCTTATGTCTTGTGCTCTTTCCTCTTTGGTCTTCTCCTCAAGTCCCATTCAGAGTTTAATCTAGGTAGAACCTTCAGCCTTAGATTGTGATACCTTCTCCCAAAACTTACACATCCGTGGAGATTGCTGCATTGCAGCCTTCTGGATTCCTAGATAGAACAGGTTTTTGCTCGTAATGCTTTACTTTTTCGGTTCATTTTTGTAATTTATTATTGTACATACTGTATTTTCATTTCAAATCATGGCTTAATTTCTTTAAATCTGCTGTATGGGCAGCCTTAGTCCCCACTGGTTTGTCTGTTCTCAGCTGTCATAACATCCATTTTTATTTAATAAAATGTATGAAAGCAAAAATCTTTATGGTGGAAAAGATTTAGACGTATTCTAAGCTCTTCAGGAACTTGTGCTGGGTGAGATAGGTGAGGACATAATCACATTAACTTCCAGACCTTGAAACTAATGCATCGTGTTTAGATAAGGTTAGTTTCGTTGCCTCTGCTCTGGTCTTGGGTGTTAATTTCATGTTACAGTGTTATAGACTTGAGGATGCAGTTGCTCACAGATCAATAGTAATAATAAAACTGATTTGCTCTCAATATATCTTAACATTCTCCCTGATAAATTAAAAGTATATCTTCAAACTAACTTTTAGCAGCAGTCACATAAATTCCAGCTACTGAGTGCCACCAGTAAGATGTAACTGGACTGTGGAGGGGTTTAGTTCTGTTTCTTGGAGATATGAGGGGATTTTAACAAGCCCAGGCAATGCTACAGGCTTGGGGAAGAGTGGCTGGAGAGCTGCCCAGCAGAAAAGGACCTGGGGGTGCTAGTGGGCAGCCGGCTTAACATGAGCCAGCAGTGTGCCTGGGTGGCCAAGAAGATGGTGCTTATTGGAAGGTGGAGGGTAACACCAGTAATATTTGTTGATGATACATCACCAGTTGAGCAGCACTAACCATCCAACATGTTCTGGCACAAGTCACTTGGCCCCTTTGCTCCTTTGACCTCCTCTGCCTTGTGCAGGTGGGACGTGGACACCTACCTTTTGTACGTGCCTGGCTTTTGGGTAGCCAAGGTTAATGGCTGTTTTTTGCTGTAGTTGGCCTGTGCTGTCCCCCTCCTTTCTGGGAAGCGAGAATGAGATTGCCGAAAGTCAGTTTGAACATTAAAGACTGCCAACAGCATCCTGGCTTGTATTGGGAATAGCATGGCCAGCAGGAGTAGGGAAGTGATGGTGCCTCTGTACTGGGCACTGGTGAGGCTGAGGCCTCACCTCGAGTGTTGTGTTCAGTCCTGGGTCCCTCGCTACAAGGACATTTGATGTGCTGGAGTGTGTCCAGAGGAGAGCTACCGAAGTCGTGAGGGGTCTAGAGAACATGACTGATGAGGAGAGGCTGAGGGAACGGGGCATGTTTAGTCTGGAGAAGAAGAGGCTGAGGGGAGACCTCATTGCCCTCTACAGCTCCCTGAAAGGAGGTTGTAGAGAGGTGGGTGTTGACCTCTTCTCCCGAGGGAATAATGACAGGACCAGAGGAAACAGTATGCAGTTGCAGCAGGGGAGGTTCAGATTAGATATTAGGAAGAATTACTTTACTAATAGGGTAGTCAAACGCTGGCATGGTCTGTCCAAGGAGGTTGTGGAGTTACCATCCCTGGAGGTATTTAAGAAATGTGTAGATGTGGCACTTCAGGGCATGCTCTAGTGCCCAAGATTGTTGGGTGTGGTGGTGGTTGTTGTGGAGGGGTTTTTTCGGGTGTGGGTGTGTTGGGGTTTTTTTTGTTTATGGTTGGGCTTGATGATCTCAAAGGTCCCTTCCAGCCCTGTGATTCTG